>JAFHBV010000249.1:0-104563 GCA_019022785.1 Pseudomonodictys pantanalensis
TCCCCGGACCCCGTGAGACGCGGCCGCCCATCTCCAGTCTGGCTCGTCCTGTGCAGCAGTCGAGCCGAGCCGGGGACGCCGCTCTCATCGCCTACCGTCTGCCGCGTACATGGTAGCGAAGGGCAAAAGGAGCGCGGCAAACCAGCACGACAAGCGGAACCAGAATGGCCTCGCAGAGCCCCACGGACGGCGCGTCGTCAAGCGAAAGAGCAATCCCGCCCTCGTTCACTCGAATGGCAAACCCCCGACGCCGCCGCCGACCCTCGCGAGCGTAAACGAGCATATGACGCAGCCCCAGGCCAGCAGCACTCCAGACCCAACAACCCATGGAGCGCCCGCCAACGCCGCCCACAACACGCCCGGGACTGCGTCCATGGCAGCAGAGGAGCGCGCTCGCGCCGGATCCGACGTGTCGCTGGACGGCCTCGAAGCCTGCCGCCAGTACGACGCCAACGGCACCATCGATCCTGCCTACAGCCAGCTCCGCCATGCAGACGCCAATGGCCACAAGACCCAGCCCGTCTTCACCAAGGCCAACATGCTGACCATCACCCAAACCATTCTCTCCAGCTGTCCTCTGCGGGACGTCCTCGCCATCCTCATCATCCTGCTCCAGTTACCCCCTACCTGCCTCACCATCGTCCAATTCCTCTTCGCGAGCCTCACCTTCGTCCCACCCCAAGCCGGAACTCCTCTCACCGCCCTCTCCGCTTTTCCCTCCTTCACCGACATCTTCCAAGGCTCCGGCGGCACCCCCTCGCTTTTCACCGTCATTCTCGCTGATCTGATAATCCTGGTGCTGTGGCTTCTGCTGTGGGTCCCGATACAGAACTTCTTTCTGGATCTGGCCCAGGCAGTCATCGCCATAGCCCTTGGGGGCGCCGCGGCAGGGAAGAACGGCACCACGAGAAGCATTTTCATATGCTTCTTCATCATTTTGTCAAATCACCTCTTCAGATTCAGGCCTCTCCGGCAACACCTACTCCAATTCGTGTATGCCGGGCTCGCCCGGGGAGGCCTGGAATTTCTGTCGAGCCCACCCAGTACACCCATTTTCCAGGAGAGTTTTTCGACGCCGCACGGTTGGCCTCGTAGTCTCTTGGGGATTCACATTTTAGCTCAAGGTGTCGTTCGCATCATACGGCGATCTCTTTCTCGGCGCGAAGCAGCCCAAACGCTGCCAACCGGCAAAAAGACTGACCCCGAAGCTGGCGTCCAACTCCAGCGCTCAAATACCGCCACTGTCGATTCGAATGCTGAGCTGCCGAGTTCATCTAGCACCGATGGCCGACCACCGGGGCCGTCGCCCGCAGCAAACGCACATAGAGATAAGGCGAGTAGCAGCAGGAGGAAGAGGAAGCAGGCTACTCATGTTCGGAGTCAGCAGCCGTTTTGGGCTGCACTTGCAAGTACAAAAGTTACAGTTCTTAAAGAGATGGAGAGTGGCCGGACGGCGAACGACGCCGGGGAGGCTAATGCAAAAGATGCAAATCACATTGGAAACGCTGTTTGGAGATCGGAGGATGACCGTGTTTGGATTTCAGAGGTCGGACATTCCGACATTTCATTTCGTGCTTGTTTATTTGGTGGTGAAAATGTCAACGGCGCAGACGAGGAGGAAGAAGGGAGCGTGGGATCTGGGATCGACAAGTCTAAGCCTTTCTACATTCGTGTAAATGGCGCGGATTGGAGCTCAACCAGGATCCGGTCTACCGTTCCCGACGGTTACCAGGGCGAGGAGGGAAAGGGCTTTTGGGTAGGAGAGATTTTCGGTCTCACGGCCTTGTCAAACTACTTTTGCGAGTTTGTCCGGACGAGAGATCACGAGGTCTTCTATTCTGCCAGCCTCATTACCTCCCAGGGCCCTGTACCCGAGCAAGGTAAGCATATCAACTCATCAGAACCCACCCCACTTACACAGTATCAGCTTCCGTCACCTCCCCGCCGGCTCACCAAACCTTACGACCGTCGTCGCCTACGACAACCCTGAAGAATTCGATAGCTGCTGCCGACCAGCAGCTCCAGGAGCAGCGTAATCGTCTCAAGCGAATCAAGAAGGACCACAAAGCTGCCATCACTACCATTAAGAGGGAGGTCGATACTCTCAGTGGCCGGCTAGCCAATGCTGGAGGCAGTGATGAACGACAACGGCAAAGGGTTCTTCAGTTCACCCAAAACATTCGCCAGGCAGACGACGCTGCCGCCGATTTCGCTCTCAAGACTGATGCTCTCGGCGACATTCCCGAGGAAGAAGCTGAGAACGCGAGGATCAAGAAGCTGGAATGGCAGAAAGAGCGGGATGCGAAGAACGCCGTGTCAAGCGAGCTGGACAACGTCAAGGCTGAGATCGAGCGCCAAGTCAACGGGGTTGAGTCTGACATTGCCAATATTCTGCAGAAGCGGGAACGTCTTCAGCAGCGCCAAGTCCGGCTTAACGACCAACACGATCGCCTCATCACTGCGAACAAAGAAGGATACACCGCCAAGCAACGAAAGGAGCAGGAACGTCTCGCACTGCAACAAGAACGGATCACGGGAGAGAATCAATATCGCAGCAACATCAACAGCTTCGAGCGCCGTGCGAATGAGTACAACCTCTCTACGACCCAGATCATGCAGACGATCCAGCACTTCGAGGGTCTCCTTCTTCAGCAGTCACAGCAGACGAACTCGGTTCCCGCAACGCCTGAGGGTCCTCTTCCTGGTACGAACGGAATGTCTCCGCACGCTAACCCCTTCACCAGCTTCACCTTTCCATCATTCAATGCCAATGGAAACGTCAACAGCACACCCGGATCTGTGCGTGGTGGACGCGGTCGCTCATCGTCCATGCTGTCCAACGTTTCCGGCTTCACGGATGGCTTTGATGAGTCCGCATCTCCGGCTAGCGGCCTCATGATGCCCCATACCTTCTCGACTGCGGGTCTACTCAACGGCAGGAAAGGCAGTCATGGCAGTGGGAGCTTGAGCTCAGGCACGTCGAGTCAGAGTTCCAGTCAGCGCGACCCGATGAGTCCGGTGCCGAATATCAAACCAATGATGGCAAGGAGTCCCACGAGTGGGAGTGGCGGATTGACGGTGCCGACGAGTCCAATCAGTGGTCGTTAGCTCTAGGTCTTTTCAAGTAGTGGTCTCCAATGTGATTTTGCTCTTTTGGTGTGGATTAGCTAGTCATCTTCTGATCATTTGCATGTGATGTGTGCACGAAGCTCACGATAGCCGCACTGATTCAGAGCAGGTTCCCAATGTTTACCAACAACGAGCTATTGGATGAGGTAAGACCTACTCTACTTCCGACTCCTGTGCTCGACTGCTGAAGTTGCTTCAGGATCATTGGCCCCTTCGAAGTGTGTTCGTCTTGCGAGTGGCATTGCCCGGATGCAGTCGCGCTTGCGAGATTGCAGTGTCTCAGCTGGTGCGTTGGGGTGCTGCGCCGTAAGCTGGCCAAGGCGCGATTGGGGCCGCGCTGCTATAAGGATGTGGGGTCTGCTAAAAGATACGGATAGTGCATTGAGCAGAGCTTGGTAGAACGGCTGGGTGTGCAGGTGAGTCTGTCTATAAGAGTCACTCTCCAGCTTGAGTCGCTGCCGTCATGGGTGCCACGTGGGTGAGGCGAAGATGTGGTCGACTTGGTGTCACAGCGGGATGAAGCGAGCCAAAACTTGAGCACTGCGCTGCTAGATAGCGGAGAGAGCCTTCGGTATGAGTATGCTGTGCGAGTATTGGTATGTATGACTGTTTGGCATGAAGTGCATAGAGTGCATGGCTTGAGTTCACGTTTGCACAAGTTGCTCGGATGCCCTTTGGAAGTGTGGGCGCACATACTCAATGCTCATGATTTTCACATGCATGGAGTCATTTCGGACTCTTTAGTAGGGGATGCTCTACCTGTACGACGACATATGGAGGAGTCATGATATCTTGAAGACGGGAGAATCGTCGTCTACATAAGGGATGTCAATCACCCAGGTAGGCTCGTTTCCTGTCTTCCTTCCCCAATCACTCCCTTTCCAGAAGCGAACACAGACGAGTTCCTACCATATACCACTCAACGACTCTCAATGTCATCCTCAAGAGCCACGTCAACTTCGCAGATTACCCCCGACGAGTCTTGCGCATTCGGTAATCACTGTACTTGGTGTGCTGCTCCCGAGAACGATCACGTCCAGATATCGGAATGGTATCCATATATCTAGCATAGCCGGGAAGAAAGCCCTGAACTTGCATGTTAGTCGAATGCTTGTCTCCACGCACTCTGAGCCTGCAGATCCCCGACAATCTTAAGCAACTGTTTCTTTACACCTTGATAGATGAGTTTCAAATCAATCTCCTTTAGGACAGTCTTGCTCCTGTGCATAATTGAAGTGACGAAGAGCTCGGCCGGATCTTGTGGGGCTTCCTTCATTAAGGCTCGCAGTTGCCTCCATGGTTATAACTGCACCTTCTGAAAAGGCTACGGCCCTCTAACTTATCTGTATGAAAGGCAAGGGCGAATCATGCGTGAGTGTGCTAGCACCGTACATGTCACCTCTTTATGGTATAATGAACTAAATCCGCTGCATCTATCACCGCTACACGTCTACCGTTCACCAAAATCGCCCAGAGAAGTGGTTCCTATTCTTTCGTTGGATATTCCAACGCTAAGGTGAATTATGCTGGCATCGTTTCTTATTGTCCCCGGGAGAGACGTCATTGGAGTCTTTCTTCAAATGCTGATGTTTGACAGCCCACTTACATCCTTTCTCTACTGCTGCAGCGGAAATTGGAACCATTCCGCTATTCGCGCGAATGGAAAGCCGATAATATCATCCCAGTTGCCTCACACCGTCATCGAACCTTTCTTGTCTATTGCGTCTTTCATTCGAAGTCATGGAACAGTATTCGCCAGCGCCATGGACTCGCTCTCCAGCCCACACGATCGAAAGCGAGGAACGTATCTCTAGCAGACTAGACCAGCTTCCACCTGCACCCGAATCATTCGAGCAGCCGGCGGGGCGACGCCGAGGTCGCCCGAATGGTAGCAAGGAAATTATCAAGCGCCTGCGGAAGGGAAAGAAGCGGCATCTGCCCCGGGAGAAGATCAAAGCCCGGGCCGAATTGTCAAAACAGAAACGAGACCAGCTGATGATTTCCAACCAACCTTGTCACGCAGAGCATGCTTGTTCTGGAAGCTTCAGATCCCCAAAGGACCGCATCCAACGTCTTGTTGCGGATCCTTACCGATCACTCGAGAGATGCGCCAACCACAACTTGCCCCCCTTCAACAGGGTGCACCTCGGCCCCCAAGATATTGTTCCAGAGAACAAGATGATAGACTCAATCTTCAATCCCCTTGTGACGGACTCGCGTGAGGTTCTCTCAGCCCCGACTCCCACCGCACATTTGAGGCACTTCGACATCCGCTACTCGATTCAGACAGCGCCTATTTCTGTCGTCGAACCATATACACCACTCACAGATCTGGCACCAGAGCCCTGTATTCTGCGTCGAGCGTGCGTTCGTTGCGTAGGCTTTTGCTTCCGCAATACTAGAGATGGCTGTCTCTGGGAAGGCTATGACTTTGAAGACGTACCCGAAGGCGACAAGTTCTGCAGTCTTTGCAGGAGACTCGACCTCCAGCAGCTATGGGTCCGAACGCAAGCGTACACCCTCTACTACATGCTCGCACCGTCTCTTGCACAACAATATAAGGGAACGTCGGAGAAGTTTGGGAGACTCATCCTGGACACTATCGAGGAGAAGATTGCGTGGACGGCGAAGCTGAAAGAGATGAACAAGTACCCCTGCGTATGTCTGGACTCGAGATGGATCGGCAAGGCAGCATGGCACCATGCGGGCTTCCTGTCCGATCTCGTGGATTGCTATGGATATGTCTCGGAGCTCGAAGGCACACTCTGCCCGGCGGATCAACTTCGAAATGTCAGTGCCCCGGAAGCCGGCTTTCATGGGTAGTTTGACGTGCAATGTTGGGTTCAAGAGAACAAGCCATTCGTTGATCAAATGGGCCTGTCAAGGATGGACCGGGAGACACCTGGTAACCCTCAAGAATGCGTCGAGCCGAGTATGAGGAAGGGGAGACGGGACAGCGTGCACCTAGACGCTAACTAGGCGCGATCCTAAAGCGCTTTCGCTGAAGGGAGGGAGGTGTTGACTGATTGGTCGATGAAATCCTCTACATTCTATTTCGAATATGTCTTACAGTTGGTCCCAAAGGAGTCAGAGGAGGATATGAATTTAGAGTCAATCCGCTCAATGCTGGAGCAAGGACGCGAATATACCCCATGTAGCCCCTCGAAGGATATCGTCCCGATGCAGTCGGGCATTCTTCAAGTCCATTTATACTCAGTCTGGCGGGATGTTGCTTGTACAAGACTTTGTTTGTCTTTATGTCTTCTCACTCCGCTGTATTAATGCGATCGAGGCATGAATTAACTGCACTGCAAGCTCTTCCCACAACATGCCTAGACATGCGGCAAATCGCAGGTGGTGACAATATTTTCCAGGTCTCTCTCCATTCCAGAAACCACGTGACGGTCTTGCAGGAAGCTTTCGGCACAATACACCGCGGTTGCGGGGTATAAACTGCGGAGAGGGCTGCGATGGGAGCTTTGCAGGCGCCGGAGAAGAGAGCAAACGTCGCAAGGAGGTAATGCACTGCATCTATGTAGAATGCGGCGCTGACGGATGAAAGGCAAGGAATGAAGTCAAGCCTCTGCCGTCAAGGACGCAACCATCTCGCTCGTGGTGGTAGCCACGTTCTGACACTATATCATGACGGGCCTAGCGTCAACCAGTGCCCTGCAGCGCACCCACCCACACAAGATCTTCTCTGTTCCAACACCCAACACATCAATCTCCTCGAAAGTAATCTTGCAAATTTAATCTCCCAACAGGGTTTTGACGTATCCGCCCTGAAAAGCTTCCCAAGCTTAACAAGAAACCAAAAGCGCCGGCCCGATACTAATGCCAATGGTAATATCCACCTTGCAAAGAAATCCAGCAATGTTGTACACAAAAAAAAACACCTCCTCACGCCCGGCTTCCCCCTTGATCCGCAGTCTCCTTTGGCCGATCCCTCCTCACCACCTCCTCTCCCTCTATTAACGCCTCTACCTTCGCACACTCCCTCTTCTGTCTAACCATCTCCTCCAAACTCACAAACTGCGCCGTCGCTCTCCGGTTCGCTTTGGCGCCAATATCGGGCATGCTTGGACTCATTTGCACAGAACCACGCTTGCTCATCGATAGCCTCAGCTTCGACATCCTGCGGCCGTGAGGACTCGTCGAGCCCGCAGCTGTGATTGTTGTGGTCGTGGTATTCAGCGGCAGCTGGAAGTTGTTTTTGTAGTATTCGGCTGGTGCGGTGTTGCGGCGTGAGAGGGGATTCGGCTTCCTCAGCGTGCCGGTTGGTGAGGGCGAGTTTGACGACGAGCGATGTCGGGGATCGGCCGGGGAGTGAATGGTTGTTTGTGTGGTAGGGATAAAGAGCGCTGGCGGTGGCGTGGGTGGAGATTCGGTTGGATGTGCGTGTATAGGTGAGGTGATGGTGAGTTCAGGTGTGGCCGGTAAGTTCGATTTCCTGCCATTGCCTTTCCATTTGTCCTTCCACCGCCTCAACGTTATCCTAATCCCGGATTTTTCTCTTCTCTGCGCAACTCTATCTTCCATCGTGTGTGCGGATTGTTCCATTGCTCTGTCGATCGACTCTTTGTTGCTGGATTCAACCCTGGAAGTTTACCGTAGGGAGGGAAAAGGATCAGGCCCTCCAGAGCGGCACGACAGCGGGCCCACGGGCGCATTATCAAATGCCAATGGACATGGATACTCGCCCCGAGTCCACAAGCTAGACTTTCGGAAGGCTTAAAGTGGGTTCCGTCCATGAGGCCCCGGACTGCCTAGCCCCACCAGGAGCCGTTAATGCAGGGGCCCAAGCAGCGATTGGGACGCTCGGTTAAACGATTCTGGAAGGTTTGGTGCCCTGGGCGTTGGGAAGCGGGAAGCGCACGGGCACAAATGGGCCCATTCGAGCATTGGCATGCATTCCTCCCCGTCTGCATTCTGCACGGCTTGATGCCCGACGATACAAGCCGTCGAAATCTGGGGCAATTAATGGTGGATCGGCTGACCGACGGGGAGTATTAGTGGACGGCTGAAGGAATAATTCTGCAATAATTGCTGCATATGAGAAAACAAACGTGGGCGAAGCGAGACTATGTGTGACGGTGACAGGTTGAATTGCTTGCATAAGGGGCCCGTGTAAGGGCTTGCCGGATGAGGAGAGCAAGGTCCGAGAGGATTTTCGCTTGGGGACGCCCATTGATAGGAACACGATTCCATGAAATGAGCAGGCTTCGCTCGACGACCTTCTGCTTGGGGAGGATTCTGCGCGGGAGGGCCGTCCCTAACCTTGTTATGCCTATGTGTCCCGTCATTTCCTGGGGTATATCGCTAGATGCGCTCTCGCGCGCCGCGACCCATGCTCATCCCACTCTTTGGTTATTGGCCTCTGTTCCTTAATTGAGCAACCGCATCGTGAGTTCAACACTATGGATGTCAATATTTGAACTAAAACTGGAAAGATAGGCGGTGAAACTTACGTGGCAAAAGTGCCTGCGCTCACAGGCATGGCCCTCAACAGTGTGGGCCCAATTCCTTTCCAGAAGCCTCCCATGCCCTCTGCTCTCCAAGTCTTCGCGAAGCAGTCCCTCATGGTCTTGTATTTTTGGTCTGCGCCGAATCCATCGCTCTGCATCTTACTCTTGACCACATCGAAGGGATAGCTTCCGATCCAGAGGGCCTCACCGGCTAGACCACCGTAGAAGGCCACTTTGAGCGTGCTAACCTCGTCGCGCTTGATTCCATTCCGTGCGGCGTCAGCATTCATCAGGTACTCGAATGTGGTAAACCAGACGCCATAAGCTTGCGCTTCCCGAAGGAAAGTGACGGCGGTTCCGCGGTAAACGCCTTTAAAAACACCCTCGTGAGCCGAAAGCTTTCTGATGCAATCAATTGGGCCATTGTAAAGTCGATTGGCGCCATGAGGTTGGGTTTGCAGCCGGATACGGATATGCTCAATGGGACTGGAGAGAGCCGTGTTTGCTATACCAGCGAAGGCCCCAGAGGCATAGTACTGCCCGTACGAGAGCTCGTGCGTGTTCTTCTTCAGCGTATTTTGGGTCTCAAATGCGCGTCTTGCCCAGTGGAAAGCGCCAAACTGAACTGAGACGCAGGCACCGATTCCGACGAGTGGCGTCAGTGTTCCCTTGTAGAATGCGAGTGCTCCCTCATTCCGGTAGATCTTTGTTGCTGCATCCAATGCATTCGAATACTGCTGTGTCGTCTGTAATCTGACCTTGACAATATCGAATGGTTGACCTATGCATCATTAGTTGCGGGTCAACATGCTTTGGTCAATCCACCGATATCGGACAGACTGAATCGTTCAAGCAAACCCTCAGTGAATCCAATTTCGGATCTCGAGGGTTCCATCTCTCCGTGACTTCATATGAACCTTGAAGGTGACCGGTTTCAATGCAACAATGGCACAAATTCAACTTACCAAGCAACACCTGTGCAACCCCTCCGACGGCACCCGCAAACAGATCCTTCAACGTCCTCTTGAAGCCATGCTCTGGAAGCTCCAGCTCAGCTTCAACTCCCATCCTTCCCACTCCCTCTTCCCCAACCAGCTGTTTCGAAGCTTCCCTTCTCTTTGCTAGAGCTTATCGCCACACGGAGCCACGAGCCTCGGGAGCGGGGCAAAGGTGGGGGGAAATTCGCAGTTGAGAAATTTCAAAGCACTTAGGAGTCGAGGTGTTTGGAAAAGGAAGTAGACGATAGGGGATCGAGGGAGGATTTGGAATCCTGAAAGTCGTGCGCAGGTACAAGCTAAAGACCGGAAGCCGAACAAAAAGCTAGCAATTTCAATGGTTGACGTGCTCGTGCCAAGACCGAAGCTTGACGCGCTACCGATGCCGTCACTGCTCATCGCGTTTGTTCACGCTCCAAACGCCCGAATAAGGAACTATGATCCGGAGTTGTCATGAAGCATTGGAGGTGTGTAGGTACACGCGGGCATCTAGCCCTGCAAAACCTCGCAGCAAACACAACATTTGGTTGGAATATACATTAAATTTATCTATGTACAGGGGGAAGGGAAAGAGAAGTCAACGCAGGACACAATACGCTATAGGTAGACAGAAAAAGATGCAGAACCCCCCACCACTTGGAAATATAGTACAGAGTCTAGCGCCGCACTTATAGCGCCTCCAAACTTTCTACATTTCAAACACGCTGTATACGCTGGGTGCGAAGTCAGAGGATACATCCGATCCAGCAAAGCGTTATCCAACAGAAAAGGGTATTTTAGTGTGCCGAAGCAGCAATCGAAAGAGTCCAGCACCGCGCCTGCTGCGCCATGAGTCTGCATTTTGGGTATCGCATCCATACATCTCTGTATCGTACACACAACATCAGGAGGGGTATCGGCCGGTGTAGACTTCGCACCGTGGAACGGGATCGAGGTCTCGCAGAGCAAGGCGGCCTACCAACACCACAGCCGCTTATACCATGACGTCTTCAACTCATCGTTCTTATCGGGCGGCGCACTCGTCGAGCTAGCATCCTTCTCGTTCATGGGCGGCAACGCAGCAGTGCGCACAGGTTGTTGCGCCGCGGGGCCACCGCCAGCAGCCAGCCTTCGGGCTTCCACAACGCGTCTTACAAGCACTGTCGAGTATCAGAATCCATTTGCCCCATGTGCAACCCCACTTCCAATGGTATCAAGGTTCAACTCACGAGCAAAAGTCTCCTCAATATTAACCATCTCCCTCGCACTTGTCTCCATGAACCCACACCGATGTTTCCGCGCCCACTCGAGCCCCTGCGGACTCTTGATCTGCCTCGCCGCCTGCAAATCGCACTTATTCCCCGCCACGATCCTGACTGGCGGCACAGCGCCGTTGTCGATGCGGTTCTCCTCTTCCATGTCGATCATCTCGGTGAAATATTCGAGACCGTCGAGCGAATGCGGATTCGTTATGTCATAGACGAGGAGGAAGGCGTCGGATTTGAGGTTCGAGGCGGCCCAGAGGCCCCGGTATTCTTCTTGGCCCGCCGTGTCGGTGAGCATTAGGAAGTAGGATTGGCCGTCGATGGTGCGCGTTACAGAGTAGGAGTCTTCTATTGGGAATGTTAGTTGTTTCTGCGATAGCAAATGAGTCGGTGGTGTGGTAGATGTCCGCGATGCGCCTGAGCGATGGGATGGGAACAGCATTGCGGGCATTGCGATTCGCAGGATCACCATCGCAAGTCTTGGACTGTTTACGCACCTATCGTAGGATCATATCTATTCTCGGTCAAAAACGTCCTTCCAAACTGCGCAATTGGCGCTGCGGGGAAGATGGAGACTCACTCGTGTGTCCATTGACTCCTTACCAACCTCAGAGTAATGGAACTTTTTCCACACCCGCCATCCCCACACACCGTGATCGTTATGCGATTGTTCTCGTCCATCCCATCCAACCCCAAATTATGCAAAGAGTGTATAGGGAAAGGTCGTGTAAATCGTGTAACAGTCTTCGCAGCGAGACTTGTGCGGCGCAGGCGGATGACGGAATCGCCCAGGTACCGGCGCCTCGAATACGGATCGTCTTCGGATGGGCTAGGGGATTTCTCTCCTCAGGCACTATCGAGTGCCGTCCGTCGCGCAGCCGTGGGTCGGTAGCGTGGTGAAGAAGTCAGTTTCGTCGGGTCCTCTGCAGCAGCTACGCTACCGTAGCAAGCGAAAGTGAAGCTTAAAAGGTTCGGGGAAAAAGCAAGACAAGTGAGCGCGTGGCTGTCCTCTCGAGCGCCGGAACGAGGGACAAGAGCGAGCGGGAAGGAGTGGAATTGAAGGGAAAGGCGGGCGTCGTGCGTCGTGCGACGGGCGGAGAGGGCGTGCAGGCGTGCAGGCGTACCAGCGTTGGGCTGCCGGTGTGACTTGTCGTCTCGTTTGTTGCTGCTCTGCGGCCGCACCCCGGTCGCTTTAGCTCTCGAGTCCCCTCGCACTTTGGGGCACCGCAGCAACTACCAACGGCCCGAGCGCGGATGAGGGCGCAAACCTGCAATCAAATTACCTCTTCTTCCCTGCCGCACGTGTTTGATCTCCGCGAGCATTCACCGTTAGTAGCGGCTGCCATTTCGCTTCGTCCGTGTGATTGTGATTGCGAGTGCGAGGCCCCTCAAAGGGTTGCCGTCCCCAACGGCCTAGGTGCCGGTTTCAAGATGCTCATTCAACACCCCAACATCCCAGGGCGACCTATCACGCATCCCACCACCCACGCAGGGGCCAGCAAGCCAAAACGCAACCTCCTTCTTTCGTCACGCTTTGCAGCCGTTGCCGTCGCTGCGGTTCGTGCAAGATGACCCCATGCGCCAAGAGCACTCTCATCACTCCAATCGCTCGCTAGCTACACGCCAGCCTCATCATCCCGCGTGCCCCCAACAGCAAAGTCCCCGTCTCATATCATACTGACCCTGGTGCTTCTGCCCTACCACATTCCCCTTTAAGATGTTTCGACGCACGAGGATCTGAAAGTGGTCAGACCTTGCCGCAAGGATGACTTGCCGGGAAGAAAAGACCCGTGCCTATGTTGGAGAGCCATTAACTAACATCAATTCCCATGCCCATCCACTATGGTAGGTGTGTATATACATAAGAGACCAAAACGCCCACTGCGCCGTCGCCAAATCTTGCTGATTCACAATCACGTCTACGCCGGTTTTGCTCCCGTGTGCCTTGCCAGCCGCCCGTCGTCGCCACCGAAACGTGCCGACTTTCATGATAATAAATGCTAGTAAATCTTAACAACCGCCCGTAACATCAGGATCCAAGATCCTGCAAACAGGGAGACCAAACATGGTAGGGAAATCGCGGGATCCTTTGCGTAAGACAATCTAGATCAAAGAGTTCGGAAAAGGTGGGTAAAATCTGTCCGGTCTTTAGATCGGTGACTGTACTACCTGTAGTACTTGGTTCAAGCGAATATCGTCGAGGAAGCAATTCCTGAGAATCGAGAGAGCAAGCGAGGGTAAATGCAACAAATGAAAATGTCACCGAGGGGTATCGTTCCATACTGCGCGCGAGAGATCCAGTCCGTAAGCGATTAAAAAAGGAAGGAGCTATGGCAGCGCGAAGTTGCTCAGTCGGGTTCAACTCCTTCGTCGATCTTAGGGGGTATATTGGCGGTATTATAACCTTGCGAAGCCGCGACTTCCGTGCGTGCGACCTTCGGCGCATGGGGATCATGGCTGTTGGGATGACCGTCTGCCTTCGCAAGCGTAGAAGGGATCGACGACTGTTCGCCCGTCTCAGGAATGACATTGGGCAGGATGGTTTGATTGTGCCGCGGCGAGACACTCTTTTTGCTTTTGTCGCTCGCCGAATGTTGGGATGATGTCCTGGGAGACACGCGACCTTGCTGTAGCGAACAACGTGGTTAGCCAAGCGATCAAGCAATGAATCTGGAGGCTGACGTACCTGTTTTGCCCATCGCAAACCGCAAGAGTTACAGAGATCTCTGTTGCCGGACGGACCTCGTCTCCACTCGGGCGTCGTCCTCGTGTGGCAATTGGCACAATCTTTCTGCAACTGACCAGCGCCTTTCCTGCGCTTCCTTTTCTTCTTTGCAGCCAGCAAGCTCTGAACTTCCTCCGCCAGGAACCTGTTTCGCTTTTCCATTTGACGGAGCTCGTACTGCCAGCTCGTACTTCTTGTAGTCTTGAGCTCATCGAACACGTTCTCATCCGAAGCAAGAAATTGGTCTTGGTGTCCAATCTGGAGTCCATTTTGCCCAGCGAAGGTAGTGGCCGACTCCTCGGTCGTGGCGAAGCGTGGGTCGGTGGAGGTCGTGTGAGGAGTTACTGAGCCAGTCTGTCCGGACAGTGACCCGTGAGCTGGGGAAGTACTCGGGATGAGGGAACTCGAAGACTCGTTGGACGTTCGCTCTTTTGATGTATACATAGCAGGTCTCTGGCCCGCACTGTTCCTGGAATACTTGAGCAGTCGGGTTTGACCAACAAGGAAAGTTGGCTTATGCCCCTCTGTAGCATCCCCTGGGTAGACCGTCGTGAAGGCCTGCAACACCTGGCCCCGTTTGTTGATCATTTCATGTTTGACTTCACCCTTCCTGCCAGTTCTTGCAAGCTCGAGTATCCGTCCGAAGTGTTGTTTCGACTCTTGCCTCATGAGACCTTGGATGCTGGTGCCAACAAGATCCTCTGGTTGTTTGTCGAGTAGTGACCGAACATTGGACGACACGTAGAGGAACATTCCAGATGTGGACATCTTCGTCCATAATTCGTTGTCGCCGATGCCTCCAGATGCGCGTACGATGGCTTTGCTTAGCGTATACACCGGCCGCTCTCGCCCGACCATTATTATGCACTTGCGACCTTTTCCTTGTTCCGTGTGTAGAGAGCCATGCCCTTCAAACCACATGTAACCGCTCTTCTTCCGTCGTATCCTGAAGACTACATTGACCGATGCACCGCTGCTTGTCTCTTTCAATTCTCTAGTGACGGGAACGATGTCGCTAGGATGGCATACCGACGACAACGCCGTGCCAACAAGCTCGCTCGGATCGTACTCCAAGATGCGGTTGCTGGAAGGCGAGAGGTATAGAAAGAGGCCTTTGAGGGAAAGGACGTGTACGACGTCATCGGTGTTCTCCAAAAGGACCTTGTCCCACAGGCGTCTCGTGAGCTCCGAATCCCCTGTAGCACCCAGAGTTGCCAATACGTTGGAAACTTCATCTTTGGATATTGTTTGACCTTGTTGCTCGGGCTGAGACCTGTGATCAGAGAAGACGTAGCTGGGCATCGATATGCCCCGCTGGTAATTAACACGGTAGGATCCGTCTATTATATGTTAGCAAAAGGGTGCACTGCGTGGCTTGAGCAGTTGTTACCTGGGTTCTTGTTGGTCATGGACCCTGGCTGCTCGACAAGGTCGACCTGAAAACCAACGAAAAACTTGATGTTCGCTCCAGGCTCCCAAGCGATGGGAATCATCGTCAACAGGTTCATGAATGGTTGGCCGCCCCGGCGGTAATTGATTAAGCTGATTTGAGCCTCTTGCCGCGTCTCAATTGTGCGCTTGAGGTACAGCACCGAATCATCGTCGACGTAGCGTCGCTTGACACCGGGTTCCACTTTCCCATCGGGCGATTGCAGGAATCGGCAATTTCGGCCGAGTATCATGTGCTTGCTGTAACCGGTGAGCCGTTCAAAATTCTCCGAGCAGTATACAATCGGGATGTCGTCCATTTCGGCATCACACACAACAAAGGCACACGACAAATCTACCGAGCCGATGTCAATCTGGGGGTTTGCCCTGGTTGCAACGCGCATCTACCCAGCTGTTAGTCGTTCTTACCAATCACTTTGACAGACCAACGTACCAGCACGCCGAGCATATCAAAGCCAGTGGACGAGTAGGCGTTTTTGAACTGCGTGTTCATGTGTGGGTTGTTTTGCATGGTTGAAGGGAAGCCTTCAGGGGGTGTATGCCAGGGAAACTTGATTTGGGTGTAGGCCTCGGGGGCGAGGTCTTGCCCCGGTGGAAGGCCTACTGGCTCTTGTGCTTTGAGCGATGCGTGGCTCATTTTCGTCGGTACACTATTCGACGAGGGTTGGTTCTCAACTTGTGGGCGGGAAACTGATCGGGCATTGCTCTGGTCCTGGCTACCACTTCTCACGGCAGATCGTGCATCCGGCGTGTTGCTTGAAGAACCGCCTCGGAACCGTTCGGGAGGTTGCATGGCAGAGAGGCTGTTGTCCTGTTGGTTTGCGGGCGAGGGGCCAGCGAAGTCCTGGTGCACGGGGGAGTCCAGTATTGGCGTGGCAAACTGGGGGTTCGAGAATAGGGCCATGTCGTTTGGCATCATGTTGATTGAGTCGTTCATATCCATGGACATGGGCATGTTGTTTGGGTATGGGCTGGTAATGTCCATGTCGAGGGAAGCGTTGTGATGCAGAGGCGACGCATACGCAGAGCCGGGAGCCGCCAAGGTCGAGAAGGGAGAGTTTTGGTTCGAGAACTGTGTGTCTATTGCGAGGTTGCTGGCAGGAATGCGCTCGTTCTGCATCTCAGAGCTCGTGCGAGGAAAAGTGCCACTGCGCATTATGCCGTCCATGTTCCCGCCCGCGGCCATATCGAACTGAAAGCTGTCCATATCCGCGCCACTAGGGTCGCCAAAGTTCATCATGGACAGCCGTCTTGAGTCGGGGCTGCCCATTCCCATCTGCGTCCCGAAGACAGGGTGGCTCCGTCTCCTGTTTGCTTTGTCGTTCTCCGCAACCATGTCGTCGAGCGACTGACTCTGGCCGCTTGGCAGCCCGTTTGGGAGGAAACTGCTCATATTATTCCCCGCTATTCCTCCTCCCATCATGTCATTGTTGTTGCCGCCGGCGGGCGGATAAGGCCGCTGGGGGTAAGGAAATCCGTTCATCGCGACGGTGCGGTCGTCCTAGTAGGACTCGCAAAGACCAGATGGGAGAGAAGTGGTGCGATGTGGTGTTGGGGGCATCGGATCGTCGCAGGCATGAGGCTCGCGGTACCCAGGTCGTTCAGGTCGCGTTAACTGAGTAGACTGACGGTGAGCATGGAGCGGTGCGGGAGAGGGCGGGCAGGGCGGGCAGGCGCCGAAAAAAAGAGCATAGAAGATCAGAACGGAGGTGAGGAGGATGGACAAATGCAGCCAAATGCAGCTAGCGTGTTGGTGGCAACAATCTGGAGACTTATATGGAGGCTTCGGGCTGCCGCTGGTCACTTTGCTGGGCTCGTTGCGGAGAGAATGGGAATGCACTAAAAGACGACCGAGACAAGGGCCGACAAAAGGACGGGGAAGGCGCGAGCAGGCCAACCGCACCCGTCAGTGGTCTAGCGACACTCTTATGACCTGCCCGGGTGGTGCTTTGAAGTCTGCTCTGCGGGGCTTTTGCCCCATGCCATGCTATTCTGCACCGGCCTCGAAAATCCCATACGCGGGCGGCTTGCCTGGAGTCCACAGTCCCGGCCACCGAGGCGGCAGAGCGATGCAGGGCAGGCGCGCCGCCATGGGTTTCAGCCTCGGGCATCCACTTCCATTGTTTGTGTCTCCCGCACATCATCTTTACGACGTCTGCCCATGTTGCAGCCGTCCTCGGAGCTTCAAAGACGTCATATTCGCTGACCCAGGGTTCCGCCGTGCATTTCCGTGGTCAAAGCTGCCCAGGCGTTTCAGCACACACGTGACTACGCATTGACCCTGCTCGAGCAACTTTCGTAACACGATGGAAGGGCAGGCCAACACTGCGTAGAACAACAGTCGGAACTAGAGACCAGGGTGTATTCAGATCTCATTGCCTCTCCAGTTCTCTCTCCCGTAGATCAGTGCAACAGTCCTAAACGTTACGTTTTATCACCAAAGCGCGCTTTCCGGATCCGCGGCGCCAAGCGCCTCTCGGTCGCGCCTGACTTTTTTTGTAAATGCTACGATTTAACGACCACCAACGGCACCGTTGCTAATCACCGCAACCATGATAATACGACAAACTCTCATGCGCGGCGGTTAGTATACCCCATGGTTGTCCCTCAGCGCCGCGCTAATTCATTCCGCAGGCCGCCGCGTCGTCGCACGAAGCAGCTCAACCCAACGAGCCCACCACCTGCGACGATTCCTCTCGACCCAAGTCGATTCAATTGAGCAATCTGCCGACAACAGTGTCAAGAACCTGCACTCCCTCGAGACCCAGCTCAATGGCCAGATTCCGCAATCCGTCCCCACCTTCAAAGCCTCCGCAGACGCCGCCTCGCCCGCGACTCAGCTCACGGACTCTGTCGCAGAGCAGTACCACCTCTACAAGCAGATGGGTGAGCCATACCGCGCTTCCACCTGCCTCCTTCGCTCTAACAGCTCGCCGCAGACCGACATATAGGGAAGCTGGGCTCAGACATAACACCACACTACGAACCACACCAGCTCCTGAACAACCCACCCTCACCCGCCGACGTTACCCTCGAGCTGCTCCTTGCATCTGAAGCCCACCAAGGCCACGCCACTTCGCTCTGGAATCCGGCAAACGCGCGCTACATCCACGGTATAAGGCAAGGCATCCACATCATTTCCCTCGAGGTCACAGCCGCCCACCTGCGTCGCGCCGCCAAGGTCGTCCAGGAGGTTTCGAGAAGAGGTGGCATTGTGCTCTTTGTTGGCACGCGCGACGGACAGGATCGCGCCGTGGTACGAGCCGCTGAGCTAGCAAAGGGATACCACCTGTTCGAGCGCTGGATACCCGGTAGCATCACGAACGGGCAGCAGATTCTGGGCCGCTGTCGGACAAAAGTGGTCAATGAGAAGGATGAAGAAGTGCCTGGGTTCGAAGAGCAGTTGTACGATAGACCGGTGTTGCGGCCTGATCTAGTAGTCTGTCTCAACTCGTTGGAGAACTATGTTCTACTGCACGAATGTGCACTGAACAACATTCCCACAATTGGCGTAATCGACACCAACGCTGATCCCACCTGGGTCACATACCCCATCCCTGCCAACGACGACAGGTAAGCCTTTCCAATTCACGTTGTGGTTTCTAACTAATTGCATTTCAGTCTCCGATGCATCCAAGTCATCGCTGGCGTGTTAGGTCGAGCAGGCGAAACTGGCCAGAAAGCTCGCCTTACAGCAGCCGCCAAGGGCGAGATTACTTATCGTCCAGCCAAGGGCCTCCGCATGCCTGGAGAGGATGATGAAGGCGTGGCTGCTTCACCCGCAAACGTTCTCGAAGACAGCGAAAGCATAGCCGATCCCGATGAGCTGGAAGCTACTCTCGATGAAGTCAACAACCGCGAACGCAGCGAGAGAGTCCTCAAGAAGATCGACTAGACCAATAATTGCACATTTGTATAAATAAAGTGTTGAATGTAAAAATGCATGTTGTACGATAACCGTCGAGGCATCTCAATGGCGGTTCTACAGATGTTGTTATGTGTCCTAGCATCTGATAACTCATAGCTCGGGACTCCTCATAAAATGGCTTTCTATTCTTATTTTAAATCCCTCTATCGTCTCCTGTATACAGCCTCGTTCCCACGACCTGTCGCCCGCCTTTCGCGCGCTGTCGATCACCCACAAGCCCCACACAGCGATCGTCGCTCATCCCGGCCATCAGTCACGGCACTACTCCGCGGACTTCTCAAAAACAAATACGTCCCTTAGCTCCGGATACATGTGCGAATGATCAGTCTTACCGCTGTCATGGGTCATGGGGCACTTACGAGGTGTGCGTGTCTTCTGCCTCATTTGATATAACGATAGCCAGGAAGCGAGAACGGCGTCATTTTATCTATCTGTGCTGTGTGATTGGACTAACAGCTTGATGACTGATGAAGGAGTTGGAATTTGAAGGAGGTCAGAAGCTGCAGTGCGGCATCGTCGATGTATCATGCACATGCGCATGCTCACCGCCTCATGCAGAATCACAATTGCGTTCCGAATATCGGATGTCACCTTCCAGCGCTCTATGTTGCTTTAGATGACCCGGCCAGAAGGCTGCTTATGTAGTGATTCGGTAAGAATACGAGGATGCCAGTGAGGATTACTAGGTCCGGGGGTCTAAGACAAGAAGGAGAACTTTAGACCGCCCTTCTACAGTGCTCGAATGCAAGATGCGAATGCCAACGCTTCAAGTCCAAGTACAAGCGCTCTTGCTCCGAGCCCGCTTAGTCCAAGTCGTCCTCGCTCGTCGTTGGTGCTGCTGGAGCTGCTGGAGCCACCGGCGCAGCCGCCTTTTGGGGATAAAAGTCTAGCTTGCCCGCCTCTCCGATCAAGCCTATTCGATCGTATAGCGTCCTAGCCCTGAGATACGGATCCAGCTTCCAATAATTACTTCTCAACTCTTCGGCTACCGTGTCTCTCTCCTTTCTCCTCTCTTCCATGCTCTTCTCCTTCTCCTCATTGATCCACTCCATAATCGTCCCCTCATACCTCTTCACCAACTCTTTCCGCTCACCCAACAATTCCTCCTTGGGCTTCTCTTCACTCATCTTGGAATTCTCTCCCGGCACCGGTTCCACATACGAGTATTCCCACTTCTCGTCACCACCGAGTTCGGCGGGGATTTGCGAGCGCGGGACAAATTTCTGCAGCTCGTCGACGTTCTTTGCGAAGTGCACTTTGCCGGCGACGACGGGATCGAGCCAGCCGCGGATGATGTTCCAGATGGCGTTGAAGATCCAGGGCGCTTTATAGACGAGGACGGTGCCGAGGGACTCGGGGTAGTTTGCTTCGAAGCATTTTATCATGAATTTTACGGGCGCGTAGTCCATGTTGGCCATGGCAAAGTCGGTCATATCGAAGACGATGGTCTGCCGAGCATAATTAGCGTTTGACTTAACATGTGTGAGAAGGGAAATAGACTTACGGCTGTGTCGACCGGCGGCCTCAGAAGCATGCGAGCTGTTTCAATGGTGTAGACAGTGAACCTTTCTAGACTTTCTTCGCTCTGCTCGCCTGCTCGGTGTAACCGTGCCCGGACAATACACATCGGTCTCCCCTCAGCATCTAAGCCGTGGAGGTAACTCTTGCCCATCCTGAGCTGCGCGAGGAAATCCTGCCCCTCCTTCTTCGTTTTCGCATCCTCACTTTTGCTGTGTTCCAGAGCCGTCTCTTCGCCGTTCTTGATAATGTCATCATCGACATGCATCTGCTCCAACCGCCAATGCATTGTCGAAATCATCATAATCAATGCCTTCTCCACGTCCCATTTCCTTGCGCGC
Organism: Pseudomonodictys pantanalensis; assembly: GCA_019022785.1. Taxonomy (NCBI): domain Eukaryota; kingdom Fungi; phylum Ascomycota; class Dothideomycetes; order Pleosporales; family Parabambusicolaceae; genus Pseudomonodictys; species Pseudomonodictys pantanalensis. The sequence continues at coordinate 20,795 of JAFHBV010000249.1, forward strand.
AGGAACCTGAGGAGCAATGCATCTGGGTGATCATGCTTGACCATGCCCCAGAAGGCTTTCCGCAGATCTTCGGGCGCAGTGTTCGTTAGTGCGGCCTTGAACTCCTTGTTCTGGCCGTGCTTGTCCTCCTCGTCTGCTATCGACAAGGAGCTGATATCTGAGGGAGTCGGTGTTGAAGTCCCAGACGCGGTCTCGGAATCGGTACCTTTGTCGCCCTTCTTCCGCCTGAAAACGTGCAGTCTGCTCTTCTTCTCCTTCTTCCCGTCCTTTTCAGACACTTCGCTGGGCGCAACGGACGCCGGGGTTTCGGTGCCGTTGACTACTTCACCAGCGGAAGGCTCGTATACACCGAAAACTCTCATTGTGACCGCCCATAGCTCGCGCAGCTTTCCCTCTTGTTCAGCGGTAAGCGTTCCGGGCCTCCCGGGAGGCATGTTCGGCGGCATGACGAGGAATGAGTCTGTGAAATCCGCGGTATCGAAGGTCGCCGAGGAAGTCTGCTTCTCGATATCTTGCGCGGGCGAGCTTCTAGCCAGCGGAGTTATGACGAGTGCGCCGCCAACAGCAATGCCCAAAACGATGACCGCGGTGAATAGTCCTGTCCCGCTCTTCTTGTGTTTCCCGTACGGTAAGGATGGCGCAATATAAGACTGCCGACGGTGTGCTCGGCGCTCGGAGACAATACGGTAATAGCTGCTGGCCGTGAAACGGCGCTGAGACTGCTCCCTAATATGTTCCGGTAGTCGATGGTTTGGGCGCAAGGATGCTAAGCTGTATGATAATCGCCTGGCGGACTGTATGCGGAGGTACATATAGAAACGTCAGAGGAGCGGCTGAGGATAATGCGCCCAATTGGACTCTGCTTATGGGAGGCACGGCTCTGCGCTGGCCCTCTAGTAAACAGCGGCCACGACCGGGCTGAGAGATGCCGGGATAGTCGGAGGGGCGGAGCAGGTGGTACGCGCGAATGGCGGCCGAGCAGGAATAGGGCGGAGAGGGCGGGAGTAATCTGGTATAATGTGAATGTACGCTACGATGCGCCAGCTCGTATCCGAGCGACTGCTGGGCGAGGGCTGAGGGGTGAGGAATTGCGATGTCTAGTACGCACACGAGCGTCATCGTCATTGGGCAGACGGTCTTGGCAGGGCCCCTCCACCAAAACATTGCGGGACGCGATCGACAATTCACACTTCTGTGACCCAGCAGCTCTATTCGGCAACCGCGACTCTTGCTCCTTCCTCGGTAGAAAACATTGAGGCAGCGCCACTCCCCGCAGACTAGAATTGACATCCAACTCAGCTCGCGTTTTCTGAAGAACAGACCGTCAAGCGTAGCTACGCAAGTAAATACTGGCATCGAGTACACACTCGCTTCTCTCTCAATTTCGCCCTGGTCGGTCACTGGGGGTTGAAAATTCCACATCTACCCACAACAATGTCGTCCACAACGCCCACCTCCAACCCGCCAACCATTCGCCGGACGCGCTCCAAATCGCCCCTCTCCCGCTCGCGCCCAACAACACCCCTTCGCCCAACATCCCGCAGTTCCTTCCGCGACAGCGTCCAGCGCGGTCGCGGCCCCTACGCGTCCTCTTCGGCCCCCATCGACAACCTCGAACCCATGTTCGCCGATCTGAGCGACTCGATGGCAACTCTCGAGGAGAATTTCAGAGATCTACAGCTCATGCACGAGAGCTTGTCGCGGTTCAGCGAGAGCTTTGCGAGTTTTCTGTATGGACTAAACATGAACGCTTTTTGTGTGGATTTCCCAGAGGTATGTTTATATCGAATGCAGAATTGCAGGAGAGGGTGGAACCAGATCTTGATGGACGTGACCTAATTGGCACATAGGCGCCCGTCCCCGAGTCCTTCAAGCGACCGCAGAACCAGCCCGATTTCTCGGCGAGCATGAATCGCGCGGAGCCGGATATGGAGGCTACATTCTTGACAACAGATACGTCGTTCGTGGAGAATCCACCGAGTAGCAAGGCCACGCCCAAGAAGTTCCAAACTCCAGTCACACCGGGGCCGGCGCAGAAGAATGCGGCAGCGGGACGAGGAAGAGGGGGTATCCCCAGAGCCGGTAGAGGAGGTGGCATCCCAACTCGTGGTGGTACTTCGAGGGGGGTGAGGGGCAGCGGGATTGCAAGAGGAACGGCTGGCAGGGGAAGAGGAGCCAGATAGATGTTGCTGGTTCAGAATCGTGCGTCGTATTGTGGTCATGGAGAACTCATTTACGTCTATAAGTCTATAGTCGAGGCGTTGCATCGGATATACCCAACAGGAATTGCAATAGTAAGAGCTTTGCTGGAACAAGCTCCGACTTTTTACAGTCACCAAATGATAGTTTCACAATGATAGCAGCTTCATTTCAATCGTAGCGAGCGTTACATTCTCCATACCACATTACAGCAAGCATCTTTCATCCACTGTCTTTGATTAATGTCTCCTCAAACGACCAAAGTTCCAAGTCATTTCTTCCTCACACCCCGCCCCATTATCATTACCATCCCAATAAGTGCTAATGCAGCAATCCAGGCCGTATCGCGGTCCGTGATGAGAGGGGTATCACTGCGGCATCGTAAAGTCCAAAAATCATAAGTCCGTAAAGGAGAGAACAGAAGGGGGTATTGTAACTCCGGTATAATGCGTGAGGACCGAAGTCTGCAGGGTATCAAGCGCGTACGGGGTCCAGCGCGCTGCTCAGGTGTACTCGACATGACGTATCGACATTAGAGGACGGCCAAAGAGCTTATGCCAGCACTCCAGCGTTGGCTTTCGCGAAGTGACTGGCACTTTCCCTGCGGACGGCCCAGCCCTTGAGTGCTATTAGGACTGTCGTCCAAGCCATGATCAGACAGACCAGTCCCATAGTGACAGTGAAGGTGAACATGGCGTCCAGGCCGTAGGATTCTAGAGCAGCAACAGTGTCCTTGTTGCTCACCATAAAGGTAATGCCACCCGCAACGAGACAGAAGGAAGTGATAACTTCAGTCGGTGGGCGTGAAGGCAGGTATGACTGCGGCGGCCGGATGTACAGGGTGATGTAGGTCAACCCACGGGCAAGAGCAAAGCCCATGAACATGCCTCCCCATTGTGTATGGATCATTGTCGACAGCATCGATTCCTGGTGGTGGGAACTCATCATTTTTCCGAGGAGCAGGATGATGAGACCTGGTATGGGATTCATCGAGAATCCATATTGCCTCGGCGGCTGCCATGTCTCCTCCCTATATTGCGATGGTGGTTGCACGGAGACCACTGCACTGTTGAGCAGGTCGCGCATTTTTGTGGATTCGACAATCATGCCCAACTGGGAAGGTACAGTCAGTGAATGTCGCACTAAAACAGGAAACCACGCAGACTCACCAAACCGCCACCAAAGAACATCACCGAAATCGAAACATGCTCCAAATCTTGCGCAGTCCATTCATCGCCCCAAGCCGCCAAATGCTCGAGGAAAACGTTGGTGCAACCGTATAGGAAGATGACAAAGGATTCGGTGAACTCGGCGGATGGTAGAGCCGCTCGCCGACGACCCACTACCTCCTTAGGCGGCTTCACATTCCAGGCCCAGCCGAAATCTGCGAACGCCCCCATCCATCGTCCGAGAGTGAGCAGACCGTATCCGAAGAAGATGCCGCCTTTGATGTAGTGCGCAAGCACATTGAAGACTGCTCCGCCGTGCTGGTTCCATGGTCAGTTACATCACCTCCGGTCAGTGGCAAAAATCAACTTACACCGATGCCGCCGTACACTACAGTGCCACTCATTATTGCGACAAATCCCTGTACCAAGATCGTGCGATCGATGATTACGTATAGGAGCCGCAACAACTTGAGTGGTCGACCGACAGCGAATCTTGCCACGTTGCGCGAGAGAAACCGGTCCACGACAGTGTTCTTCAAGAAGCCACGCTTCTCAGCCTCAAGGTCAAAAGAGGCTTCATCGTCATGGGTATAGCTCCGGGTCTGTCCAATGAACTGTTGATTTTCCGACTCGACGCTTGGCGACCTTGAGTGGCCGTACAGGGATGCCGAATTGCGTTCAGTGCCTTGACCTGAGTCATTCGACCACCGTGGTTCTTGCGGGAGCTGCTCATCCTGTACGCGCTGGTACCTAGCCATGTTTGCTATATTCAGAGGCTGTGCTGTCTGGTCTTCCAGAGAATGCGCCTTACTGCCACCAACATACATCTGGACTAGGGCCATGAATACCCAGGCCGACGCTACCCAGGTTATGATCCATCCGATCTTGCTGTGGGCATTATTCTCGTACAGCTCAGGTGTCTTGTGGTTGTAAACGAGTCCGAGGAGGAGGGCGAAGGCATTGACGATAAGGAAGACGAACTGCGACGGAAGGGCAAGGCGCGAGCGGGCGATACTCAGCATCACACCTGGAAAGATCAGCGCAATCCCCAAGATACAATATTTCTCACAAACTCACCAACTGGTAGGATCACGGTCCAAGCCAACACCTCCAATCCGATATGCCAGTACATCAACCCGGCATGCTCGGTTAGACTCCAGTAACTGCGCGAGCGGTTTTCTATTGACGGCTGTGGCGCTTCTGGCATGCCCATCGCACCAGCATTGTGGTCTCCGCCGCCGTGCGCAGCTACCAGAGGTAGAAGCTCCAGTAGAAGCGTCGCGGTTGCGAAAGTTAGAACTCGAGCTCTCGTCATGTATGGCACTTGAGGAAATATGAGGTGTATAGGCAGAGAGTTAGATGATGCGAGGTAGGAGGAAATAAAATAGGAAGCTCTAGGGAAGGCGGGCGCAAGGTATTGACGTGGCTCACAGTTTGCCAGGCCCCGCGACGAGTAGGAATGCTGAATGCGGTAAGTAGATCAAAAGATCGAGGACGAGGCGGTACAATGGGCAAGGGAGGCTGCCCAAGTTATTATGCATGGCCGGAAGTATCGGAGGCCAGAAAGAGTAGAGCAGGGACATCACGAGAGACTTTTGTCAGCACCGCAAAAGTTGTGCTGTTTCGATCCGCGACTTCCCCCAAATCGAAATTCCTGTGACGACGTGCACTGGCACAGGTGGGTCCGCTCTTGGCGCTCGGCGTTTAGTGTCAGCCTTCTTTTCCAGCCTTTTTCCGCACCATGGATCCGCCCGCGCCATTTTTCTCAACGGCGTCGATTATTGAGCTCCCGCATCCTGCTTCGCATTTGCGGAAATCAAACGACAGGGTGTGCTTCGAGCATGCTGCATCACGCCACAGCGCGCGCGGAGTTGTGTTGCCTACACCGACACAAAGGAAGGCGGGGAAGCGAGACTGCAAGCTTCTGGGCAACCTCACGGCTTCGGCCGCCCAGCTCGCCGAGCGCGTCTTTGAGGTTTCTGGCATCCATTCCGCCCTTCCTAGCGCTTCGGGAGGACCATTTTCTAGACCATACACTTCGTACAGTCGCGTATACGACTCCACCATCACGTCAGTGAACGATCAGGCTGGCTCGTGGAAGCCCCCTCCGACACCTGTCAGACTGGCCGTCTCTGACCGCGATATCTCCAGCTTCGTCCGAGGCTGCATGGCACCCCACCACCTCGCTCCATCAACGATCGACGTCAATGGCACCAAATCACAGCTTTTTAAGCTTTCTAGCGTCTTGGCGCAATGCATCATCCCGGCGGATGCTCAACGTGCAGACTGCTAGCTGATCAAGGCTCACTCGCCTAAGCCTAGCCGGTGATAAGTGCCTTCCGGCGGCTTCCGGCTTATTCAAACTCACACATCTCATGGCCGCGCAGCGGCAAAGCAGTCATGTCATCAGGGCCTGCCTTTTGAAGATGAGCGCTCAGGTACGAGACGCTCCCAAACGCAGATGGAACGCCGAGAAAATCACCAGATTATACGTTTCACCCAAGATCGAGAGTTGAAACATCTTGGTATGCAGACGATGCTCGTACGAGCCCATGCACCCTCCGCGATATATCCGAGTCGCCTTTGACTCACCACGCCGGAATTTCCAGGGGAGCCTTACCTTAGCTCCGAAAGGTCTGCAGGCTGAAAGAAATCCATAAACTATACCGCCGCGTGCGGTCACATGCCAACCTTCGAGAATCGTACCATATTACCACAGTGATGCTCGCTGTTAGGGCTGACGGCTATCAGACGCCCAACACCTGCGCCGTCCATACTCGGAGCTCTATCCGTCTTATCATGGGCAGAACGACCATCAGAGTCATAATTGCAACACATGCAGCCGCACCCTGCCGGTCAAAGTTCGGCTACAGAAACCATCCGATGCACATGCAGCAATAGTGCTTCGCGAATCGCTTTCCGTCCTCACTGTAAATCGCTCCCGTTTGAGTATATTGCTCGGGCCAGTCGGTCACCAGACCCTCAGGCTGGGTTTATATGGACATTGCCAGAAATGCTCACATGCTGCCTGCATCCTTGCTTGCATAGCGCAATCTGTACGGAGTAACCAGTATGTAATGAGCCATATTGGACCAATCGTTTGTATGTAGCCGAACGTACGCTAGTAAACGACATTAGATTTTGGACCCCGATTTAAGGTTCGCAGTTCGCAATTCGCAGTTCGCCGGTCGATATCACAATTACCATACGATAACGTCTCCAACTTCTGACATCCAGTCTCTGAACACCTGGTTTCGCAAGTTCCTCTCTAAATGAAGCCAGTGTACGTTGCGACCACATTCCAGGCTGCAGCACTCTCGACCTCTACTTGCAAAATGCTCTTCCTTTCCGTAATACAGCCTCCGTAGCTAATTGCCACTTTCATGTCGCTCATGCCACATCAGTCTAAGGATTCGCTCGGTCTGAGATGCTGAATCTAAAGAAAATGTTTGACAACTTCAGTAAGGCGATGAACGTGAGTGGGCAATGCACGGACACACAGTGGAAGACCCTATAGTGATAGACAAGCGTACGTTGTTTATCCATTGTCGCAGCTTATCGCTATTAGTACATATACCTGCGAAGCTCCAGGAGCACTAGATTGATCTTTTGCTCCACATCCATGTATACAAATAACTTGAAGTATCTCTTGTTTGAAAACATTGCCATCCTCGGCCTTCACTTGTAAATCCCTCGAGTTCGACTTGCTGAACTCCCGATCCCCAATCTGTGAGATAACCGACCCCTGCATACGCAATTCTCATCGTTCTTTCAGACGAGTACCACGGCTAACTCACATGTGCTATCCCAGGCCTATTTCTCCAAGACGCATAACTTGAGGCGTCCACCGCACCTGCGCAAGTCCCTTTGGTCTTTGTCGCGATGATCCGCATATGGTTATCTATACCTCCAGTAGTCAAGGTCTTGGCCATCGACCAGAGAGCTGGCGAACAGTTGAACGAACATCAGGGGCACCGCACTCCCTTTGCTCACTCGTCGTTGCCGGTAGCCTGATCGTAAGTCTCCATTTTCATTAGAATATGGTTGACCTGGACTTTCTGGGCAAACTGATTGCAGTATTTGAAGAGATGGGACAGGCTATAATATGTTAGTAGTCGTCGAAGAAGGAGCTACGAACACACGTACCCTGACCCCTCTGCATCTGCCAGGTCGTGAATCCCAATCCGGCGGCGACCTCTCCCACGCTTGCAGCGACGATAAGCGATTGCTCCTCGGGAACCTCACCTGAGCAAGTCCCACAGATCGTGCTCCGCCTCGTCATTGTCATTGCGCCGGTGTCTTATGAGAACGGAGAAGCCGAAAAGAAGGAGGGCACGCCATGAAAACAGGAGCCTCGAAGGGACAAACTATTCTGAATACTACCATATTACTAGTTTGTTCATTCTACTCTGTGTGACGCTATCTCCAAAATTCCCATTTTCGCGAGAAACCACTGATCACCACCATCACTAGCTCCTCAGTTCGCTTCATACATAAGCTCCCAACGCCGTAGGCCCTGTACTCTGTTTTTCCATCCTCTTAGGCGACTCGCCCGGTGTAGCTCCCTTGGGAGGGATTGTACCAGTGGAGAGAGCGTCGGCTTCACCGTCTGAAGTGCCCAAGTTCTTCGTGGTAGCGGCGTCTGCGGGTGGAATGTTCGTAGCAGCAGCACCGTCTATACAGGCATTGTTAGTGAACTGCGAGCAAGAAAAATTTAGCGTCTTGCCTGTAATCCGGACTTTTCCTGCTCCAACAAGTTTGACTCGCAGCCGGTGGAGCACTTTTCCGCGTGTGTGGCTAGGGCTCTTGCCGTGTTAGCTTCCATTAAAAAAAGCCAATATTTTTCGAGCGAAGATTGTGCAGCGTCGATTAAGCTTTTTGTTGTCGGGTACGTGTCCTGTAGTTGAACCAGTGCCACTGCCTCGTTTTCTCTTTCCATCGCAAGTTCTGAGCCGTCAGAAATACTAAACAACGCATTTGGAAGACCGCAGATTGACTCACCAACGGTCCTGTGAACACGGCCCTTCTTGTGTGCGTCCTCGTTCCGGGCATGGGCTTGCTAAGGCGTTAATGATATGAGCGCATATTTCTCCATAGCGAGTATTGAAGAGAAGGCTCGAAGCGAAGAGTAGTGATGTGGAGAGATGGATCGAAGGAGATGAGATGTTTCTAACTGGCCGAGTAAGGCGCAAAGGTGCGATTGAGTTTTCCGCACGTCCCCACCTTCCTCAGAACCGGTTTGGCAGCCACGATGTTCGCATTGAGCAGGCATTGATTGACTATGATTTGTGTCTGTCATTATTTGAACCCACTTAGTCCACCCTCAAGATCACCTTTCCCCTAGCGTGACCGTCTTCTACTCTTTTGAAAGCCTCTTCCCAGTCTTCGAGTTTATATACACTGTCCACTTCTGCCTTGCATCTTCCCTCCTCGATCAGATCTTTGATCGCGCTCAGTTGCGCTCCGTTCGCTTTCACGATGAACCAAACGCCTTTCACTCCTGGAGCGACCCCCTGGGCTGGTTTCTTGCCTTCAGGCGGTTCAGCGACACTGATCATTTTGCCCTCTTGCCGCACGCACTTCCAAGCATCCTCAAGTGTCCGGCCACCGATGCAGTCGAGGACCACATCGAAGGCTCGGATTTCCCGATCTTCATTGACCCAGTCCAATATATTCGCATTCCGGTAATTCAGGACGGTTTCAGCTCCTAGGCTCTTGACGAAGTCGACGTTCGAGGTACCACAGGTAGCAACAACTTCGACACCCGCGTTGTGCGCAAGCTGCACGCCCCAGATCCCCACGCCTCCGGAAGCAGCTGTGATGAGGACCCTTTTGCCACGGTTATTCTCGGGGATGGTAGGATCTAGCCCGCCATGAACGAAGAGAGCTTGATAGGCGCTAAGTGCACTCAACGGCACACTGGCGGCCTCCTCCCATGTGAGACCCTTAGGCTTCAGGCTCAATTCGTCCTCGAGGGCAACACTAATCTCGCGTGCATTGCCTTGCCAACTGAATAGCGTCATGGAATACACCTCATCTCCGGGTCTGAAGGCAGGGTTTTCTGCCGCGGTGGGTGTGGATATTATCGTACCAGCGAGGTCAAAGCCTGGTATTGGTATATCGGGCACCTGTGGTTCCGGCCAAGTGAGCTCTCCGCGCGTCAGAGCTGTAGCTTTCACTCGTATTAGGTAGGCGGATGGATAGGAGTCGGAAGTTGGTGACGGATGGTTTGCATAGTAGGTGAGAGACTTCGTAGGACCAGTTCGAATGAGGGCGCGCATGTTGATAGACGACTTTTCGAGTAAGTGAAAGTAATTTGATGTTCTGATGGTATTTACTAAGGTTCGACCGGTCCGTCCAGCCAGCGCTTGGTGTATATACTCCCTAAGGTGAAAGGGAGTCGCTTTCTCCGCGGTGATAGTCAGTCCTGAGGTTTCCCCATCGTCGGCCGAGTGGACAAACCCAACAGCTACAGCAAAGCAGTTGCTGACTAAGTGTCGGCCATTCGGCTACCTGGCACGCACGCCATATCCTTTAGAGCAGCTTTGCGAACGGCCGCGGGCGCAGGATTGCCCTGCATGTACGGCAACTCGGCAAAAGCAAGCTCAAGGGTAGCTCTACAGGGCGCAGTCCGGAAGCGGTAGGTACAGCCCTCTCGGCCTTGCAGCATCGTGTGAGCTGGAACAAGCTTTCATGTATAAGCTTAAGGAAGCTTAACAATCTTCGCGCTTTTCCTCCGTCGGGCCCTTGAAATGTGGGTCTCGTAAATCGTGCGGAGCAAGAGAGCACGAGGGGCAGCTTCCCCGCTTGCGTCATCGAGACGTGGGAATTGTGACACTTGTAGACGACGAAATCGCGCCACCAGGAGGAAATACTATCGTCGTGCTCTACTCTTTTCTTTTTGCTCCTTCAACGGCACTGCAAAAGCTAAATTGATTGCATACCACCACCTGAACAGAAGCAATCATGGGCAAAGACCATCCCGATGCCGACCTGCATCCCGAAGCCACAGGTCTGGCGCATCTTACAGCGAAAGTAAGTCTCCATTTAACGCACTAGCTGAACAAACTGCTAATGACAATAGGCCCACGAAGCGGAGCATAGCCTGAAGCTGTATGCCGGCTGGTGAGCCCCTTCATCCCATCAATGCAGCGACTGGCAAGACTGACCATGACAGGTTCTGTCCGTTCGTTCAGCGCGTGTGGATCTTGCTCGAGGAGAAAGGCATTCAATACCAGTATATCGAGGTAAACCCATATCACAAGCCAAAGTCACTCCTCGACCTCAACCCTCGCGGCCTCGTACCGACCCTCCAATATGATAACAAGCCACTCTACGAGAGCTCGGTGATCTGCCAATTTCTCGAGGAAGCCTTCCCGCACCACACACCGCATCTTATGCCCGAGGACCCGTACGACCGCGCCCGGACCAGGATCTGGATGGACTTCGTGACCACTCGGATCATTCCAAGCTACCACCGCTTCCTGCAACACCAAGGCGAGGACGGACTCAAGGAGAAGCAGCAAGAGTTCCTCGGATACCTCAAGGAGTTTACAAAGGAGATGGACCCTGAGGGTCCGTTCTTCAATGGCAAGGAATTCGGCCTTATTGACGTCATGATGGCACCCTGGGCTATTCGGCTGTGGGTGTTTGACCACTTCAAGGGTGGCCTAGGTATCCCAGAGGAAGGAAAAGGCGGCGATGATGAGCAGGCGTGGCAACGGTGGAGAAAGTGGTCGACAGAAATCGAGAAAAAGAAGAGTGTGAAGGAGACGATGAGTGACCGAGAGCACTACCTTCCTATTTATCAGCGGTATGCGGACGATACTGCGCAGAGCGAGATGGCGAAGGCGTCGAGGTCTGGTAAGGGTGTCCCGTAAAGCAAACAAGATGGGAATTCTCCCTGCAAGCCGGGAAAAAGGTAGCGAGGTGCAGCCATAAGGGGGCTCACCTAGGTATCAGCTTGAGCTAGCAGTGTAGCTGTGAACTTGGAGGTCGCGGAATGTATCATTTTTGCAGGCTCTCTAGGTCTTGTCGGGTAGATCAAATCATTATTGCTTCAAAAGGTAAGTCTTGGTGTGTCAGCGATGCTCCGATGGCGCAGTGGTGCAATCTCGCCTCCATAATGGCAACGTCTTCCTCCTTTCTTTTCGGCGAGCAGCCCCATCAATCGATGTGGGTGTGCGCTGGCAGCTTCAAAGGGGACGTCGTACACACGGATTGGAGCTCGAATCCACCTATAAGTCAGTCAGCAAATACAGTCCCGAGTGGTCATGAGGCTGAAACATAGGCGATTCAATGTCTCGTGGCGTTCTTCGCGGCATTCGGAAGTCGTTCCTTGTTACCATAATCAGGAAGTCTTCGACTCTGATAATTGAAATCCGATCAGCCAGACAAAAGGAGTGTGCCCTTTTTTCTCCGAGCGTTTCCACCTCGCTCCAAATATGCACTGAAAAGGGAAAATGTTATTACCAAATACGAGTGCAGGGCCCACGCACGTGCCACAATCCAGACTCCAATTGCTTGGGATGTCCACAAGACTAACAACCACCGACGCGGAGGAACCACGGGGCCGCAAAACCTTCACTAACATGAATGCGAAGGCACCGGTTCCTGGGATCTTGGGCGATGCTAATCTTGTTCCTGGCTGGTTCCTGGCTGGTTCCTGGCTTTCGGCCCCGATGCCAATCCCGCTAGCGGGTCTGGGATAGCGTCATGGATCATCAGAGGCGCTGCGCGGAGGAATTTTGGTTACTCGAACACCGACGTCTGGTTGCGCGCTTGAAGTTCGAAGTGGACAGGGGAAAGCATATAAGAAGAGCTTGAATCTTGAGAGCGCAGAGCAGGCAACTTCATTCCGTCTTTACAGCCTACCTTCTCGAATCAATCGTTCCAGTCGCTTTCCACCACGGCGCAACACCAACAACATCCAACATGAAGTCCTCCCTTAGCTACGCAGCGTTGCTTACGCTCGCCCCAATTGCATCTGCAATTGTTGCGCCAGGCTTTCCCATCCAACAAGTCACCAATGCAAACTTGGGCGTCACCTTTGGCAGCAACAATGTCTCTCCTCCCGGCGAATTGATCCCACGACCAGGTACATACCCTCCTCATCCACCTATACACCCATTCCAATAGGATCTTACTGAAAATTCTCAGAGACTGCCAGCGCACCCAACCTTACGACTCCTCTGTTCCCTATGAGCTCCAAAGCCATCATTATGATGGTAGACATCGACGTTCCCTTCAATGGCACCGGCCCACAAGTCCCCTTCTACGGCAAGCGCTCGCAACTCCTGCACTGGCTCGTCGCCGGTGTCACCCTCGGCGCCGACGGCAAAACGCTCGATATACCCGAAGCCGCCGAAGCGTCTTACCTCCAGCCGTCTCCGCCCCCGGGTGATACTCCTCATGCATACACTATCTTGCTGTTTGCGCAACCGGTGAACTTCAGCGTGCCGAGTCAGTTCACGGAATTACTACAGACGAGGCTGGTGTGGGATACGGAGGGATTTGTGAAGGCGGCGGGGTTGTTGAGCCCTGTTGCGGCGGATTACTTCAAGGTGCAGAACTTGACTGGTGTGGCGGCGCCTTCGGGCACGGGCAGCCCGGTGAGTCCTTCCGCCACGAGTAGCCCATCTGTGGAGCCGTTTCCTGGGGCTGCGGCGGGCTTGGGGTTGGGCCAGAAGGGTATCTGGGCTGCCAGCGTGACGGCTTTGGTCGCTAGTTTCGCGGCATTTGCCTTGTAAGATCAGTGGGTTAGGGAGGATGGTCTATGAGGGGAGGTTGCGGCGTAGTTGTAATCCAAGCGCGTGGGATGGGTAATTCATTTCGATACATAACCATAGAAATCCTAATACAGGTCCATGGCCTGAAATATTGTCCGGAAGCTTGGGAGTTCCTCTGAGTCTGAGAGTAAATTGGTATGACAACACCTATTGTAGTGCTCGGGCAAGATTGAGATGGCTTAAAGCAGCAATGTGCCAAAAAAAAAAAAAAATTAGCTCGAAGAAACAAATTACGTTCTCGGAATTCTCTAAGACACGCGCAAGAAAACATATTTCCGAATCTTGAGCAAGAAAAAAGGTTGGCAATGAGCACCAGGAAACGTGAGCCATGTCACCAAGTCTCTGAAGTTTTCATCTCGTCAAAACGGTGAAGAAGATAGACGATGCCTGCCATTCGATAGGGTTTGCATCTGATGTGCCTTGCTACGGCTATTCTTGAATGCTATGCCGAGAAGAAGCTTTCACAAGTCACGGAATCTTGACATGCATCACGGTAGCCCCCTAACTTCCTAATCAGGTAGCTTCCAGAAAGTATTGAATAGCGGCCCAAAATGCAATAATTCGAGGTGCAAGACTCCTTAGCTTGCTGCTTGAGATGATTACTCAATCGGGTAATCGCTTAACACTAGTGTATGAATCCGTGCGCTATAGGGCGAGCTTGCCTGCAACGTCAGGTGTCTCGACTTCAAACCTCACATCCTCCACGATGTCCGTGTGCAAGGCTAATGGTTAAAGAAAACTTGATCTGTTCGTAAAATTGAAATGCCGGGCAATCCACCTTTCTGAATCGAACCTTCAAACATGGAACACACAAGCGCCTCGTTATCCTCCGTCGACCTTGTAACGGGCAACAACAATGGCTTTGCTTGAAAGATATCTTTACTAAATCCTATAAGAGAGATTCAGGGTCTTCGTGTTTTTATCCATTATACCTCTTTGCCGATTTGACAACTTGTACTACCATCGGATTAGCTTCCGCTTGATCTTCCAACCCTCAAATCATACGGCAAAATGGATTGACACCTATCAGCACCCTCGAAGCCATGGCATCGGCGCCCAGACCCAATAAATACCCGAGCCTTGACCCCAGGACGTACCTTTCCGCCCGGCATCTTCAAGGAATGCCGCGTTTCAAGCCTGACGGTCTGCATGAACGACCGCGCAATGGGCACAAGCAGCTCCCAACAAGGACACCACATAGGCCGCGAAGAAGAGAATTGCCCCCATTGGTTCATGCGCGCTAGCCGACTCCCGCTCCGATCTCTACGTTTTCGATTTCCGAGCTGTTATACTAGTGACGCTAGATGCATCGAACTGGCTTCTCGAAAGCATGGAAAGACGTTGCTGATTCGATACGTGGCTCATACCTGCGTGCACACAGAAACCGAGGCTCTACAAGTGGCAATGCGTAAAGTCAATGCGCTCGAAATTTCTACGATAGACGGCCAGCCGCTTCAATGACCTAGCCTACTCGCGCATCCAAGGCGTCTGCAAGCCCATCCGGGCCCGTTTCTGGAAGAGAGATCACATTACAAGCCGGATGCTTTCGACCCGACTCACTCTCGCAATCTTTAGTTCCCTAGATCTTGGAGGATCACACTTAGCAGCAAGGAGCGAACATGCAACGTGCATAAGCGAACGGCGGAAGAAGCAAAGATTGGTATAAGAATCGATGAAGGATGAATACTGGCCAATGTATACCTAGGAGCCTCCCAGTACTCGCCAACCTTAAGGCTTCCAGTAGGGTGATGTCTCAGATCAATCCTAGGACCTGGGACCTTCCCTCTCGCTTCGCGATCCTCCTTCAGGACAGTGACAAAGCGTCTGTTTCAGCAGCCTTATAGCACTCTCTCACTGGCTCTCCACCACCCAGGTCTTTCTCTTCTATCCTTGTGCGCATCGATTTTCCACACGATTTGGGAAGCCACTCGAACGCGAGGCAATGCCTCACGACGCGCGGGAAGTACCTTGCGCGCCTGCGCGCCGGACCACTCCGCGCCGCAACTCTAGTACAAGATACCTGGAGCGGCGCGCTATTGCTTTCGCGCTCACGCCGCGTGGCTTCATACATTCGATTTTCGGGTTTGATTCGTGGCTCTGGTAGCCGGACTCTGGTAGTCTTTTTGGACGCTTCAGACTCTGGCAGTCTATCTTGTAATCACGATGAATGGAACTTCTGCGGTTGATACGCCGGAATATCTGGCAGAGGATATTGGACCGACTATTGTTGCGACAGCATCTCTTATGATCATCTTCTGTACCATCTTCGTAGGATTGAGATACTGGGCACGATACCTTACGCAAACGAGCTTTGGAGTCGAAGATGTTCTTATACCCTTGGGCTGGCTAGCTGAGATGGGCTTGAGTATCGTTGGGATTCGTATGTTAACTCACCATAAGTCCTGATTGGCGCATTGGAGTACTCACTAGAGCACAGTAATGGTCAAGAAAGCCTCTACAGGCCGCCACATGGACTACGTCCTCGCCACGGATCCGGCAAGAATCCCCGAACATTACAAAGGTATCATGGTCAACGAAGTCCTTCACCCAGCCGCCGTGGCCTTCCCTAAGCTCTGCGTTGTCCTGCTCTTCCTGCGTGTCTTCACAAACAAGCACGAGCGCATGGCAGCCTGGGTCCTCGTCTTCGCGATCATCGCCACATGGCTCAGCTTCACCGTTGCTGCATGCTTCCAATGCATGCCATTTGCCTACAACTGGGACAAGACCATTCCCAATGGGAAGTGCTTCAACGTCGTCGCCTTTGCCTACAGTAACAGCGTCCCCAACATCGTCACCGACATTGCCGTAATCTTCCTTCCCATACGCACGGTGATGGGCCTCAAAGTGTCCATCGGTCGCCGTGTCGGTCTCCTCCTCATCTTCCTGACCGGCAGCGTAGGCATCATCGGCTCCATCATCCGCACAGTGGTCTTTGCAACCACGGATCCACTCGTCGATATCACATTCACCGGAACAGCGCTCGTGAACTGGACTATCATCGAGCCAGGCATGTATCTCTTAGCTGCTTGCGCGTTATCTTTCAAACCGCTATTCCGCATGCTAGCCAAGACCTTACATCTCACGGCCTTAATCACACACACGCGATCGACAATGGGCCGAATGACAGGAACGCACCCCAGAGCGAGAGAAATGACGGGCGCGAGTCAGAAGAGCGTCCACCTCCAAACCTTCAAATCCGAAAGCAGCGGCGGCTTCACCAAGTTGAGCAAGGGGAAAGACATGGAACTCGAAAGTGCGGATCTAGATGAGGAGGCCACGATCGGGCTTGCAATCGGAGAGGAGCCAAAAGGGCAGAAAGGACACAAAAAGGGTGAAAGCATCGTAGTCATGGTGACTCGGACGGTGGAGTTGGAGAGTGAACCTGCGAGCGCGACGATGCAGCAGGGGCAGCGCGAAGATATGTTTGTTACACCGAGATCGCCACCGCCACCGCCTATCTATCGGCCGCAGCAGGCTGGCGGAGCGGGCGTGAGGAAGGGATCATGGACAGACATAGAGGCTGTTCGGCGTGCGTTGAAGTGGAGCAGGGAGAAGAGGTTTACTGGATCGTATTGAGTTTAGATAATATAGCTTGAAGCATCCGTGCCAACCTCTTCGTTTCTAAGACTTAAGTCTCGTGGCTTGTCTCACCACTCTGCAGGCATCTTTGGTTGGGTGTTTACTGTACTACCTGGATTTGATGTATAGCCGACACTTCGCTGAAGACTCTCATGGGAAGCCTTCCAGCGCCTTTCCCTGTTCCGCGTAGGTCCACTGTAGCCTCCGATGCATGCCCGACACTTAGCTGGAGCCCTTGCACGAGTCCCCTCCGGTATCTTTGCCTACGGTACCCAGGTGCACTGCAGGGCTGAATGCATACCAGCTGTTTCGCTGGAGGCCTCGCCCTGCTTCTCTCCGGCCTCATTGCCCCCTCCATCCAAACTCGCTGCTACCGATGATGTCTGCCACGAGGCGGTGATGCCCTGGCAGGAAAGATATGGTACTAATCCTCCAGACTGATTCCACGATTTATCTGACCTCACTGCTGTCAGTGATGCCTGATCATCCGCTGTGTGGAAAACGCTAGCTCCAGATTTCCAGACCAGTTCCAAGTCCAACCAGAAAGGCTTATGAGAGCAATGCTGAAGCTCCTGTCCATCTGGAACCACGACTTTGGCTTTCTCCAGGCCCGTTGCCGTGCTGTTTTCGCGGTGTTTTTTGCTCACTTGCATATTGGAAATGTAGGCAAGTAGATCTCTAGGGTCTTTATCCGCTGACTTACTAGTTCTTGGGAGCTCACGCCCTCATTCTTTTTAAGGCATGAAAAATTGTTGGTGAAAATATTACTGTTCAGGTTTCTACGATGGAAGGTTTTGTCTCAAAGGATTGCTGTGATCGCGTCGATGGCAAGCAACGGACTCGACGACATGCCCGGAACGTTGCGTCGCGATATCCGGACCCCTAGATACATTTCGGGACTATGGTTAGTATACACGAGAGCACGATACATAATGGAAAAGTTAGACATGTCTTGAAGCAAGAACCCCCAAAACTCCATTCAGCTATGATAAAGCTAGCCATAGATGGTGACCCAAGCGACCCAAGAAAAGCCCCGAAGCCATAACATGAATCCATCCATCATACATATTCCATGCTCGCATTGCTCATCTCATCCGCGTGCCATCTAACCACCTCATCACCTTTTTTTGAAGTGAACGGCGTAGCAAAGACGCGGAGGACAGAAGACACACCCAAGAGGTATCAATCGCACAAGCCATCGTAATTTACAATTCGTCCTTAACGTGTTCAGTGGCTGAAGCGGCAGACTCAGTAGCCTCCGAAGCAGCCGACTTGACGGACTCGGTGACCTCCTCAGCCTTCTCAGCGACCTTCTCCGACGCGGCGGCAGCCTGCTCGGGCATTGAGTCATCCGACTTCTCAGCTGCGGCGGGCTCCTCGAAAGCGGCGGCGGCCTTGTGTGTGCCGTTCTCCTCGATGAACTTGGCGAGGTCCTCAACAGTGCGGGCGCCGGAGTAGTCGACGGGCGAGTCTTTCTTGCCGGCGGGGAAGAGCTTGATGGTAGGGAAGCCCTGGATCTCATCGGGAACGTCGTTGGCGGTAGCGTCGACCTTGGCGACAGTGACGAGCTTCTTCAGCTCAGGCGAACCGAAAAGTTGGCCGAGCTCCTCGTACTTGGGGGCAAGAGCCTTGCAGTGACCGCACCACGGTGCGTAGAACTCAAGGAGAACGTCCTTGTCGTTGTCGATGACGAGCTCCTGGTAGTTCTTGGCAACAACAACGGTGACAGGGCCGTCGTTGGACTCAGGGATAGGCTCAGACTTGATGCTGGGGTCGACCTTGCCAGCGACGAAGTCGTCGACGAAAGCGCCGACGTCGGCCTCGGTGAGCTTCTTGTCCTGGGAGAAGGGGAACTTCTCGTTCTTGTCCGTCTTCTGGATGGCGAAGGCAGGGAACTTGCCGATCTCGAGGTTCAGGTTGCCAGCGTGCTGGCCGAAGGCCTTGGCATCGATGGTAGCGAAGTTGATGACGCCCTTGTGCTTCTGAGCGAGGGGCTTCAGCTCCTTGGCCAGGGCCTCACGCTCCTCGGGAGTCTCAGCGAAGATGTAGGCCAGAGGGATGCCGGCAGCCATGTAGCCGCTGTAGGTCTCCGGGCCAACCTCGCCAACGAGAGGGGTGGAGGCGACCTTGGCGAAGGACTCGATGGCCTCCTTCTCGAAAGCCTCAGAGTAGACGTCCTTGCCCTCATCGAAAGACTTGTAGAGCACAAGACCGGGCTGCTTGACGCCCGCCTTCTCGGCGAGCTCGGCATCGTTTGTGGCGCCGAAGAGGTAGTTGTCACGGAGGCCGTTGGCGACTGCGGTGTAGGTCTCGTTGGAGGCCTTGTCATCGGCGGCGAAGTAGGCGACGAGGACGACCTTGTCGGCCGTCTTGAACTCCTCGATGGAGTCCTTGTCGACGATTGAGACGGCGGGCAGAGCCTGCTTGGTCATGTATGAGATGATGGCGTCTGCTTTCCGCTGTCCGGTGTAGGGCGAGATGTTCTCGGGGCCGCGGAAGACCTTGAGGGTGGGGTAGCCCTCGACGCCATACTTCTGGCATAGATCCTGCTCCTCTGTGCAGTCGACCTTGGCCAGCGGGATGTCCTTCTCCTTCAGTGTTGTGGCGGCCGTCTCGTACTCGGGCGCGAGGGCCTTGCAGTGGCCACACCATGGGGCGAAGACTGGTGGGGTGATTAGCTTTTGTACATGCAATGCGGATTCAATTGAGAGAAACAAGAGTCTTACATTCTATCAGAGCAAGGTCATGCTCCTCGACGAAGCCCTGCAGGGTGTCGGTCTTGAGCTCGTGCACATCCGAGGCGAGGGCCAGAGAGGCCAGGACGGCCGAGAGCGCGATGCTGTAGCGCATTGTGCGTGGATCAAAAGCAGAACAGGTGACAAGAAGAGGAAATGAGGGTGCTCAGTTGGTCCTCTCGTCGGTTGGGTGATGGAGAGGAAGAGTCGGGGAGCAAGGCGAGCGTCTTTTATTTGCACAGGCGAGTGGTTCCTGTGGCGGGAGCTGGAGGACAGTTGTCTACTTTCGCGGGCTGAGTCCTAGCTACCCGGCCCTGCACCGCCAAGCCATGCCCACCCCGGTTCCTAGGACAGAACACATTTCACCTCTCCAACCACGGCTACAGATAGCATCGAGCCAACCCGCGCCAGACTTTCACTATTAATATGCGCTCCGCCTCCAGGCCCGCGGTGCCATCGACGCCGCACCGCACATTGCCTCCATACTTCACATCTTGGTGCTCTTCCACCATATGCATGCCCCACATGCAGCTAGCCTCGAGGACCCCTGCAGATCCCCGAACCTCCATTATTAATTTGTAGAGAAGGCCACCTACGGTGCACTTTACGAGTTACGACAGCTGGGCAAGGCAAAGCCAGGTGGTCTCACGTCCGATCTGGCGCTTATTGCCTAGCAATCTCTTGTCCGTTATAGCACCATCCCACCATGAGGCTGATACCATATCGACTCCGGCCGTTCACTAATCCCAGGTGGCTCTTGAGACAGCTGAGGAATGCGGCGTCCAGTCACTCTGAGACATATCCAATACTCACCGTTGGCCTTGCGCAAGATGAACCTGCTAAGCGACTCTCACTAAGTCAGATCTATTCAAATCGGGCGTGAACACCAAAAAGGCTGTGCACCATGTTTCTGGGTAGAACATTTCTCATTAAGAACTACGGAAGCAGCTGACAAAAGCCAGCAATTCGTGGTGCTGAATCGACGTCTGCCGCAACGCCTTGCAGCCCGAACCACGATTCCAATCAAGTCCTACAACGTTGGCCCAGGGGTTTTATATCGTTTTACGGCTGATGATGATTTTGTTTTCATTCTTTCTTCTACCAGGCCAGCGAGGCATCCAACTGCTTGACGGTCGAGCAGCATACTCGGGCGCATGCTCCTTGCGAAGATACCACCCTGTACAAGCGAGTGAAATGGATGCCCCATCATTACCCGGACTGACCTTCTCCTCAACACCGATCGGAAGAGGATGTCAACGTTGACGCGAGCCGAAGAGTAGCGCTCGATAGTACGGTTCTGGTAGGAGGGAGAGAAACCGCAGGGTAGTGGTGCAGATATGAGAGCGCATGTCAGACATGCTGCCAACAAATCGCGGAAAGAAGATGGGGATGGTTTCAGTCCTCCAGTGAGAACGAAGGACGTCAACCAGGTTCGTTGCATGAGGACGTACGCAACGTATAGAAGGAGAGTAGCGTTAGCCAGGACAGGTAATCGTATCCAGCGTATCGAGGGCGTTCGCAACCCACGGGAAAGGACAAATGAGAATCGTCGATCTCTCTATCCTTGATGAAGTTGGACTTTTGGCAATGGCACCGACAACGTCCATTGCCGAAGAAGGAAGAAGAAAAGAGGATAAGGGACCTCCAGCAAAGAAATAAACGGGCCGCCGAGCGAGAGAATCGGCAAGACCGGCTGAAGGGGGAAAATGACGCCTGGATCCGGTTCCGGACCTGTGGTATATATAATACAGACGAACAGACCGAGAGGACAGACGCCGGACGCGCCCATGGTTCGATTCGTCAGGTATCCCCCATCGTTTCGTCGACAAACCGCTCGCGTTATCGTGAAGAAGAAGAACAAGTCGAAGATTATATGTGCAATCGCAAAACAAAACAGAACCGTAAATGCAAAGCAGGCTTCCGGGCAAAGCGAAATCGTGACATATATGTAGAAGGCTTCGCAGACGTCAACGAAAACTGCTCAGACAACCTCACACCCCCTTCTCGCCGTGCACCGCTCAAGCATTTACGCTGGAGCGGCGGGCGGGGGTCGAGCATTGCGTTGCAGGTGTTGACCGGTCTGTCGGTTCTGCTGGTTTTGGGGCGGGCCACGGCGCTGACCCTGGAATTGGCCGCCACCTCGCTGGTTGCGATGGTAGTTGCTGCGGTTGTTGTGAGACTGATTTTGACGAGCGGTGCCATCCTGCTCTTGTGGCTGAGTAGGGCCGCGCTGCGAGTTGGAGATGGGACGAGGGATCGTCTCGGGTGTTTCGTAAACGTAGAGGTTCTTCTCGATGACTTGGGGAATTGGCTGAATCTCAGTACCCAACTCTTGCTCAATGCGGTACAAGTTAAACCTATCCTCCCAATTAATGAGGTTGATGGCCAGACCAAGATGACCGAATCTACCGGATCGACCAATGCGGTGGAGGTACGTCTCTGCGTTCTTCGGGAAGTCGAAGTTGATAACCACGTTGACTGCTTGGATATCGATACCACGTGTCAACAAGTCCGAACACACGAGATTGCGACATACGCCGTTGCGGAAGTCGTGGAACACGCGATTGCGGTTGTGCTGCAGCATGCGCGCATGTGAGTAGAAGCAAGAATACCCAAGCTCTGTGATCTTCTTGGCAAGAAGCTCAACGCGGTTCGTCGAGTTGCAGAAGATGATGGACTGGTTGATTTGAAGCTTGTTGAAGAGCGTGTTCAAGCAATGCACCTTCTGCTTCTCCTCAACGAAGGCATAGTACTGCGTGATACCACGCAACGTCAATTCGTCCATGAGATTGATCTCGTATGGCGAGCTCATGTGCTTGTCCTAAAATAGATTTAGTATATCCATCCATAATCCGTACAATGCAAACACTGACCTTGAAGCTCTTTACGACAACGGGAAATGTCGCACTGAAAAGCATTACCTGCCTATCCCTCGGGTGATATCCAAGCAGCTGTTCTATAACTGGTGTGAATTCAGGCGAGAGGAGCTTATCGGCCTCGTCCATGACGAATGTCTGACAAGCGGACAGATCGGCTACACCTTTGCCCGCCAAATCGAGAATCCTGCCGGGTGTTCCCACGATGATATGGACCGGTTCGGATAATCGAATGATGTCGTCTTTCAAACCGGTGCCGCCCGTGGAAACCATGACATTAATGCCAAGATGCTTGCCCAGCGTCTTGCAGACTTGTGATGTTTGGAGTGCCAGCTCTCGGGTAGGTACGAGAATGAGGGCCTGTGTTGTGGGGCTCTTTGGGTTCACGCGCTCTAGGGTGGGTATGACGAAAGCGGCCGTCTTGCCGGTACCGTTCTTCGCTCGCGCAAGAATGTCTCGTCCGGTCAAGGCGACGGGTATGGTCTCTTCCTGGATGGGCGAGGGCTTCTCGAACCCTGCTTCGAATATGCCCATCATCAGTTCGCGCTTGATAAAGAAATCTTCGAATTCGAGGCCTTTGGTCGCCGTGACATCCTAATTGGCGTGTCAATAAAAGGCCCACCGGTCCCCAAGTCATGAACCATGCGTACCTCAGTCTGCACTCGAGTGTCTTTGGACGGTATTTTGAGTCCATCTTTCCAGTTGCCGTCGGGGGAGGGATAGGATTCGCTGTACCACGCTGTTAGCAAGAAGCGATGCTCTAGTCAAGCCGACGTACCTGAGCTTGGTAGCTGCGAGCTGATTGGTTATTTCGGCGGTCATTGTGAGTGTGGCCGCCTCTTGTGGAGTGGAATAAGCAGAAGGTGTGGGGTTCTAGCTCTTTGAAGAGACTCGAGCGATGGGCTACGCGACGGCGACGGCGTGTTTTGCTGCAGCGCACGGCTAGGAGGGGTTGCCGGATCGGGAGCACCGTGTGCGCGTGCTATGAGGAGAGTGACGGTGGCGAAGAGAGCAGGGGTATGTGCTGCTCTCGGCGATGCGGTTGTGCGAGGTAGACGTCGGCGCTGTAGTAGGGCGCAGGACGGGCTGTTTCGTCGGCGGACGTAGTACAGGTCGAGAGGAGCCGGCTGGGTGATTTCGCCGTGGAGCTCGTGCGTTATGTGCCTGAGGTGTCGCTTTGATGCGGCTATACTCAGAGAGTCAGCAAGGATGTGAGGGTGAAGGGCGCGGAGGACGGTGGTGGAGAGGGCCAAGCGCGAGCGGGTGTGTGTGGTGTTGTGGAGAGGCAGGCGAAGCTCTTTATGAGGTTTCGAGGTTGAGGGTGGGAATTTCCGGGCCACCTCGCTTCTGATTGGCCACACCGACGTCGGACCTTCTCGAAGCAAACAGGAGTGGCAGGCACTACACACTGACAGTTGCGCCTTCCACAGGGCGAGTCCAATCACGAGGCACTAAGGCTGTTCACCTTCACTCTGCTTCTCGTCTCATCTACGGCCGCTTGTCCTTGTGCCACTCCCTGACCGCGCCCTTTACCAGTTTCCTGTCTACGTTCGGGCATCCCTTCCTTGCTGTTACCCTGTACAGGAGAAATATAGCCCATTTGTGCCACCTCCGGCGGGCACACCATGTATAAAAATCTGTAAACCATTCAACTTCAGAGGAGTACCTGTTTTTTCGTTGCAATAGCGATCGGATTATCTTGGTGAAGAGAAGCTTTTCGTCGACGGGAAACCCAGCTCAACAAGCGGCAACACAGAGGCCCAAACCCCGGAATCATCGCCGCATTGCACAACTGTCCGTGTAACAATCAGACCTGCATATTACCGTCCTGAAACGCACCTCATTAAGCCAAAATGTCGCCCCTACTCACCCGCCTTCAACGGACCTTCCGCCCAGCAACCTCTCTCCTCCGCTCCACGCCCGCTACCAAACGTACCATGCCATCCCACTTCTTTGCCAGCAACCGCTCCCAGTCCCCCCACGACCTAGGTCTCGGACGCCAACGCTTCTACTCCTCCAGGCACGACTCCGCTGCCTACCAATCCACCTCAAAAGCCAATATGCGCATCCTCTACGCCGTCATGGGCGTCAACATCGCCGTCTTCGGCTACGGCCAATACCTCTACCAGGAAGCGCGTCAAGGTCACCCCAAGCCCTTTGCCACCTTCATGCAAAACATGACCATCAACACCATGGATGTGTTTCAGGGCGGCCGCTGGTGGCAAATCCTCACGTCGACTATTACGCACACGGGCCTGTTCCATTTAGCCGGTAACATGCTCAGTATGTATTACTTAGGTCAGATGGTAGCTATGACGCCTGGAATTGGGCCCGCGGCCTTCGCGACGCTGGTTGTGGGGAGTGGAGTTGCGGGGTCGGTGGCGTATTTGGGGTTGAGAATGAATCAGGGTGCCGATCATAAGCGCGCGTTGGGCGCTTCTGGGGGTGTTATGGGCATTGGCGCGGCGGCAGCGGCGATGTATCCCAAGGCGAAGATGCTGATTTATGGGATCATTCCTATGCCACTGTGGGCGCTAATAGCGGGATATGCCGTGTATGATGGGCTGTATTTGAATGATCCGAGGAGCCATATCGCTCATGCTGGACACATAGGTGGGCTCCTGTTTGGGGGCGCTTACTATCTGTTGAAGTTGAGGGGACTGGTATGGTGAACCTTTGTATCGTGGCAGTCATGTGTATAGATGGGAAACATGAGGTTAGGCGGCAAATCAGTGATCATTGGAGATTGAAGAGTCTTCATGCACTAACCGAGCTAGGGAATGATCTCTCCGGATATTTATCTATCTGTGCGTAGAGCACGATTCTGCACCTTAAACGTTACCCTTCTTGCCTAACAAAGAGGCCTGTCCAAACGCTCTGTACTACACGGTAACGCCGAATACACTTCGTCCAATCTTCTATACCCGCCATGTCAATAATAGTAGCCACTATAGTCGGCCGATGGCCATATCGCTCAGATATCATCCCACCTGTCTGCCTTCATGGCAAAAATTCCGAGGACCCTCACCCTCGGCACTTGAAGAAGATGAAGAAGAGGACTTGCCACCGGGTGTAGAATACTATTGTCTTGTTTCAACCATATAGTCTTCTGTTACCGACAAGGAGATTATATTCAAGAGGATGTGTATGAACTCTCGCTTCGAGAAAGCTCCCTGAAGGTCCATTCGCCAGCCGCTTACAGACGACCGTTCATCTGTAAAACACGACCCGAGTACCGAGTGATGGTGAGAACTGAGGTAGAGGAGACGATAGACTTCACATGCAAAACATGAGCGACAATGATCAAGAGGAAGAAATCGTCCAAGACACTGCTCCCTATGCGTCATTATCTTATTAGCCTTGAGACCCATATACCAATGCAATCACTGCAGTCTCTCTTTGAGTCTGAAGCAAATTGAGACGCCACCAACTGTGGGATGTGCAACCAAGCAAGTGGCCTGATGAGTATATGTCGTAGACCGACCCTCACCTTCTAAATACCAGGTTCACAACAAACAATCCTTGGTCACCTGGAAGTTTGACTCCCCATCCTTCATGAAACGATTTCCGAGAAGTAATACAGCGCGAGGCAATCCTATTGTCCCATGATGAGGTATACAAGGCACCCTTCAGTTCGGAAACCACGAATGAATTAAAACATGCCCCCATACAGACCTAAAGTGCAACGTGTAGTAGCAAGACGCACAAGGGCCAAATCTTTATCAGGAATGGAAAAACAGGCCCATGCACTCTCGCCATGCTCCCGTATGATTAATGAGCAAACCGTAGCCGTAGTAAACAAACAACCTGCAATAGAAACGAACGCCGGGGTTGGAATCCCCACATGCTCACCGACCCAACCTTATCCTATACATTACAAGTCCATCAGCTCTGTCTGCTCATGTTGGCAAGGAAATAGAGCTGGCCGTAGTATAGGAAATGCCAGAGTCAACATGCTCCATGCATGCTATGCTGCATGCATGCACGTCAAGCTTCGCCTGCGCGATGTTAGTTTATTGATGGCTCCGATCCGGCGTCTGGCGCTTGCTTACCATCCTCAGCGATGCTCTTTCTCTTGCGCACCGTCTTCATCGGGCTGAGGAGATTCGCACCATTCTCTTGATCCTCATCGTCAGACTTGTTTTCCTGGGAGCTCGCCGGCGATGCAACAGAGCCCCTCGTCTTCTTGGATTTGGTCCTGGGCGTTGATGCCTTCGGTAGTACAATAACCTGCTCATCGCTGTCCGAGTCGATGATGATGTCTGTGCTGCCCTTCGAAGCAGTGCTCTGATCTGACCTCCTTGGTCGTCCGCCCTTGCCCTTGGCCGGTTTCGGAGTAGCTGCCGCTGCGGCAGGAGGTGTTGGCGCAGCTCCATCATCTGCCATCGTCACATCCTCGGTGTCTGAATCGTCCTTCACAATGGCCTCCGAGAGACGCGGCTTTGACTTCCGTCTCTTAATAACCTTTGCTTTCGCGGTTTTCTGCGTTGGGCTAGCAGACGGGAGTCCTGGTGTATCTTCCAAGCGTATCTCATCTGCCGCTTCGAGCTTAATGACGGGGCCAGAATGCTGCGTCGACTTTCTCTTCGGCTGTCTCTTGGGCCCACCCTTGTTCTTCGTCTTGACCGTGGACACATAATCCTCATCCTCGTCTTCTGAGACCTTCTTCCACGCACGACCCTTGCCCTTGTAATGACGCTTCCCGGGCTTTGGTGCTTCTTCGATTGCAATCGTATCATCGTCGTCCTCGTCCAGCAGTTCGTCAATCTCTTCTTCTGCATATGTCACCTGCGCAAGCTTAGTAGTCTTCGGCTTTGGCGACGGTCTAATGAGGCTGTTAGCTCGCTCTGGCTGTGGCTGCGGCTCCACCTCTTCAACTTCGTCTTCGTCCGCCCAGTTCATGGCGTCATGAAGATAGGGGCGCTGCTGGGCAGCTGTGCGAGTACGAAGTCCCCGCCTGCTTGCTGATGCCGTACCGGACTCTTGGGGCGAACTAGCGGTAGCACTTGGGGTTGCAACACTGGCGGGAGGAGCAGGATCCTCGTCAGTGTCATCCAGCGGCACAGTTGCTTCAGACTTTTGCTAGTCAGACTGAGTGTTGAGAGGATTCTGGAAGCTTACTAAGTATTTCTTCCTTGGCTTTCTGGCTGATTTTGGCTTCGCAGGCTCGAAATGAGCGTCTGCGTCCGGTGTTCGCTTCTCTGTACATACATGAGCCTCTGCAAATGAGTCTAGGGTGTTTGCAGGAATGCGCATGAAGATAATGAACCATGATATAGCTAGCGATGCGCAGCATTTGATTCAAGAATGGGCCTTGGATAGTGGAGTGGTGGGGTAGAGGCTCGACAGTAGCGACCCGGGAATCAACGTACCTGGCGATCCAGAAACCGACGCAGCTGCGGCCATATTTGCAACTTGGTCAATTGACATGGCATCATCGTCCAAATCTTCCGGCGATATCGTCTCTTCGGACTATGACATGTGTAAGCGATGCATGTGGCAAAAGCGGCACATTTGGAACTCACCAGGAACTGCTTCTTCTTTCGGATACTACTTGACTTGCGTCGCCCATTGACAGTAAT
This sequence comes from Pseudomonodictys pantanalensis, assembly GCA_019022785.1. NCBI lineage: Eukaryota > Fungi > Ascomycota > Dothideomycetes > Pleosporales > Parabambusicolaceae > Pseudomonodictys > Pseudomonodictys pantanalensis. The sequence goes on from JAFHBV010000249.1 coordinate 48,723, forward strand.
GATCGGAGATGGTGCCACAGGAGTCGCAGATTCCGCGATTGGTGTGGGTTCCTCAATGTCGTCACTGTCGTCTGACACGACCAGTTCCGCCGACTAAGACACGTTAGCAGTGCGAAAAACCCGAACGAAGTCATCACTTACAATGTATTTCTTCTTTGGCCGTCTCTTTCTCTTAGCAGGGTCGGCCTGTTCGTCTGAATGCGCGCGTGCATTCGATAATGATGGCCTAGTGGCGCGTCGCACTCCATTACCGTTGGTAGCTGCTGGTTTCTTGGGCGGTCGCTTCGCTGGTCGGTGCGGGACGGGCTTCGCGGCCTCCACCTCGGATTCCTCATCCTGGATTAATTAGACTGGGTACAACTACCATCGAAGCATGATGGAAATAACTCACACTTGTGGGCTCTTCCCAAACGTCGAGAGCGGTGTGCCAGAGATACGAACCGAGCCCGTGTTCAGAATCTGCCCATTTTTCATAATCCAGCAGTGCCAGCGGATTTGCTTTCTGGTACTTGCTATACTCCGTTGCGCCATGAACCTCGAGCCATCCTTTCATGGAATCGTAGCGAGGCCGTGAGCCATCGTATCGACTGCCCATATCAGAGACCCAATCTGTCGTGACGGGCGCCATTGGCGGAGATGCGGGCGTGATGAAAAGGTGCGGACGTGAGGTAGTGTGAGGAAGAAATGTAAGAACACCAATGAAAAGCCGACTGCAAAATAAGGAAAACTGGAAGTGTGAGATTAGTGCGATAAAGGAAACTCGTTAATGGGGAACACGAATGTGGCGCGCAAGCCCAGCCGAGGGTGGCTGTTGTGAAAAGGTCGTGGTGCGTGTGGTGAGAAGAAGTGTCAGGAAAGAAGGTTCCAAGTCCATTAGAGATGATCCGTGTCTCGTGGCACGTTAGCCTGTTGACCGACTTTATGGCCAGCGCCGATATCGAAGGGTACGCGACTCACCGACTCGCCGCAGGTGTTAAGCGCACCAGAATTGCGTCAATCGACCGGCAAACGCCATTGTGTGGTGTATGTGTAATGGAGGGTTGAGCGGAGGAATTGTTCGGGCGCTAGACATACAATTCAGCTCGGCTATCAAGTCAGGGCATATCAGATCACGGTTTCGCAATTTGCCAATGCCCAATACACTGGATCCATACTTCACTCGACTTCCTAAATGTGCTTTTTACACTTGCCTGTCGTGGCTGTACGTTGCAGTGACGATACAGACGTCGAGCCGTCCACCTCTGCTTGTAATACGAAAGTCACGTCTCCAATATTTCTTACGAACGCGTTCCGCAGTTCAAGGTCTGCGTCTGCCGTCAGCTGTTGCGTGCCGCAAGATAACACAACTGGGCTCTCGACTGTCGCGAGTGCCAATCGTTACCTACTTCCAAGGGAATAGTTCACTGCATCTGGTATCGGGTTTCTCATGATCTTTGTATTGACGAGATATGATGCTCCGAGGAGCCTCCACTGAGACGGTGACCTTCCATATATACAAGGAACCACTCATGCCTTCACAACTCTCAGCTCGTGCTCATCCACTATCCGTTATGCAATATACATGCAAAAGAAGAACAAAACCTTTGGGTATAACCGTGAACCAAATCTTCCGCCTGCAATGACGCTGACCATTGCGGCCAATGCGTAAGGAACAAGGAACGCCGAACTTCCTCGCAAAAGCCCTTCCACCTGTCGCACTGGACGAGCCGTAAAGGAGTGGAGCCTGTGGATGAAACAAATATTGTGAAAATAAGGTGCCAAACATTGACAGTCGGCTCGGTCGAACGCTTGCGCTTGCAGAGACTGCGTTGTTAAGGTCAAGTGGATCGCAAACGCCGGCATATGTCGTAAATAATGGTAGGTGTAAGGAGATCGAAAGGAGCTGCCTCAAGCAGCTAATATGCTTTCGGGACTGATCATGCCCACTGCACTGCCCTCATCTTTCTCTGGTTCGGCAACGCCCTGATCCTTCTGCGCGGGCACCTCTAGCTTCAACTTGCCTATCGGTTTGCCGAGTCCCTTCATTAGCCCACCGTTCATGCTTGGGCCGTTGTCGTTACCTCCGTTCTCTTCCCTCTCTTCGTCCAGCTTTCGCTTCTTCCTAGCCATCTGTTGTTGTTCTCTCAGTGGACGCTTACGCGGGCTAGAAATCTTGCCAGTGGGAGGCAGGCGTGGTTTTGGAAATCGTTGCTTCGGCGGTAAATCGTCATCTTCCACCAATGCTTCGTTGTTGTTGTCATGCAGCTTGTGGAGGAACCATTCCTGCATGAGACCGATCTGACCAGTGACATTTTGCGAAGTGACAGGCTCAAACTTAGGTGGTTCGGCCATAAGAGCGCCAGTGGTAGCAACGTTACTATGAGAATGTTAGCAGATGCGTTGTTAGATTGGAGTGTAGGATAACCCACTTGGTGTTCTGCGCGGCATATGCATTGTGCATCCTGTTCTGCAGCAGATGAAGCGGAACACTGAACGTGACACCGAACTCTTTATCAAGGCCGAGCTCCTTGAAACCGAAGAAGTCTTCGCCAATGTCTTCGGCAAAATCACCGCCGACGAACTGCTCACTGCCATCATTGAATGCGCCAGCACCGTCAGCGCCAGCACCATCCAAAGCCGGCCGCAGCAGTTCGGCGTAGTAAGCTCGCATGCGATCGTGCATTCCGGCAAGTTTTGTTCCAAGGCGCTCAACATCGTCCTTGACATATGTCTCCAAAGTTTCAAGGTCCACTCCATTCACCTGCAGAGCGTGCAGAACAGCCTCTTCCTGCGTGAATCTAGGTACCCATTGCGTAGTACCGCCGTTAGATGTAGGCACCGGGTTGTCGGCCTTCATCTTGGGGGTTTCGCGGTAGATACCCAAACTTTGCACAAGTTTCTGGAAGAAGTCTCCAGCAATATCGGTGATTGCGTCCAAGGCAGACGGCTGAAACTCTTCGAAGCCGGCATGGTAGAAGATCTTGCCGACGCTTCGTTGGAGAGCAGCTCTGCATACATAAGGTGCTATGACTGGCCCTTCCTCGGACACAACCATGGGCTCGACATCGGACTCCATGAACGGCTGCGGGTCATACTTTTGGAACTGATTCTGGTACATCTGCTGAGAGTTAGTCAATTCTCATGACAAAGGCTGCCATGAGACACTACCTGCGACTGCAATTGCATTTGCTTCACAATCCCAATCTTCGCGCAGATCTTCCTTGTCTCTTGCATTTGTCGCATATTCGAGTCCATCTTCTTTGCGAGGCTGCTTTCGGGAGAGGTGAACTGGCCTCTAGGTAGCAGTCGCATATACTCCTCGTACTGCTGGATAACGTGACCCTCGGCATCTTCAACCCATTGTTGGCGCTCGTTAAGGTCCGGGATGGCGCAAACAGGATCATAGTAATCAGGGATCTGGCGTTCTTCCTCGCCCTCCATGCCCTCTGCAAGTGTTTCGCCCGCTGTTGCTTGTACGCCATCTTTGCCGTCGGAGGCCGTTGCTGACCCTCCCGTGGAGTCTTCCTCGTTTGCTTGTCGTTTATGCCGCAGCCATCTTCGCATGCCTGCTCTAGTCCGGAGAATGGCAGGCTCATCGACCTGGAGTTGATCGTCACGAAAGAGGCGATGCCGCTCAGCAGCAATCATGGCCCTGTCCTTCTTGGTGACTTGCTTCCAGGTTTTGTACTCCAGGTCATCCAGATCAGCATCTTCTTCGAGTGTGAATCCACTTACTGACGCACCGGTGCCGTCTGCCTCTGACACATCGGCTTGACTACCATGTGCGCCACCTCGCAGCAGACCATTTGGTAATGGGGTGAGTGTGCCAGGCGGTGGGGTCGCAAATCCGTTGACACTTCCCTCCATCTCTGAGTCAGCACGCAGAAACTCATTCTTCAAATTGGACACGGCGCTGTTCAAAGATGGAGCTGAAGGTTTGCCTTCTGGACCAGGCGTGCCCTCAAGCCCTGGGGGAGGAGCTTTTCTTGCGGTGCTTGTTCCTTTCGCACCTTTGCTAGGAGCCTTACGGCCACGGGATGCCATTATTGGCTCTTCTAGAAACAGTTAGCATAGACTTCGACGTTGCATCCGCCAAAACGTACCATCTTCACTGTCCTCGGCGCCATCCGCGTCGATGTCACCATTCCTCATTCGACGTTCCTCAGCTTCGACTTCGGCACGATCGCGCACGACGATATCTGGGATTAGAGGCACCAGCTTTTCGGTCTCCTTCCTCATATACAGAGCCTTTTTGCGGAGGAAGTGAGTTGGGTCCGCATTATACTTCAAACAGTTTGACCAGATAAGCATCAGGTCATCGACAAACTCCTTCTTCGACTTGTATTGTAATTGCTTCAACTTCTTCATCATGGTTCCGATATCCATAGGGTGCTTGATGATGCTGTAGTAGTCGGGTGCTTCTCGTTTGTTCACACGCTGCAGGAAGGGATGAGCGTGTTCGCCAGCTTTGAGTTCCATGAGGACTTTCTCCATGCTCTCATACAGCTCCTCTTGTCCGACGCGGTCTTCGTTGGCCCACTTGCTGCGATTTTTCCTGACCTCACTGATCAAGCTCCGCAGCTGCGTATCACTAGCGCGCACTCTGTCACGCTGAGCGTCTATTCGGGCAATAAGATGTTTGAGGGTGAGGCTAGAGGCTCCAAGGTTTGTGGTGCTTAGAGTCCCTTGTTGCGGGGCGGCGGGTACTCCTGCTGGCGCAGCTGCTGGTTGACCTGACATCTCTGTCTCGACTTGCCGGTCAAGTTCGTCCAGTTTCTGTTGTTCCAGCATCGCATCTCGGTCGGATTCCAAGGTATAGAACAGGGTATGGAAGCTGCGCTTGGCGGCGTCCTCGGCGGCCTTCTTGTCATTTTGCAGCTTCTTGCGCACATCTTCTGATGATTTGGCTTGGTCTGACCCAGGTGTACTTGTGCGGTCGATCCCTAGCTTGCTTGATAATGGGGGTATGCGAAGGCTTGGCGCTTCGAAGGCGGCCGACGAGGTGCCGTTTGGGGCGCTTTTTGAGAGCAGCGGAGAGGTTCGCGTGTCGTCTTCGTCATCATCTTCGTCGTCCCCGTAGTCATCCTCGTCAATGGTCCTGGCTGGCTTCTTCGGTGTTGCGGCCGGGCGCGCGTCATGCGCGGTCGGAACGAGGTCGGCGGCAGGGCCAGTCTCGTTCTCCCTCGCATCGAGGGCATCAAGTTTGTTCCCCCCTCCTAGAACGGCGGCGAGACGCGCCTCGGCGCGGAGATAGTGTTCATGCCAGCGCGCCGCTCGGGGGTCCTCCTCGGCCAGGGCATCTACCCCCTCCCCCAAGGTGTTGTTATTGGAGCCGTTTGACATGGCCTCATCGCTCATCGTCGCATTCGGGGTGCGCAGGCGGATCGCGTTCGGGAGGTGAGCGGGAAATCGTGCATAGTGTTGGCGTTCTCTTGATGATGGGCGATGTAGTGATGGAGCGAGCGACATGTCGCTGCTGTGGGGAGTCTTGGCGGGACACCTCCTCACAACGTTGCGAAGCCTTTCGGGCGGCCTCCGACCTCGTGCAGGTGTCGCAACGCGATAAGACTGGGCATGGAAGGAGCTCCGAGGCGCTGCAGTCGTTTGCCGATGAAATTGAGATGGAAAAGGGCGTGTGGTGGGCGGGTTTGATGGCCGAAGGTGCAGCCGGTCGCTCTTGCCTGCGTTGCGGAGCAGATGTTGCGCGCCTTCGTCGGTCGTTCAAGTAAGGTAGTCGCGCTAACCCTCTTTCACCTCGCCTAGGACCCTCTGGCCACTAACAACTCCACACGGCAGACTTCACCACAGCTTCAATATCAAGTTGCCTTGTAGGGCTGCGATGAGGCTCCGAGATATATCTCGTGCCTGAGGTGTCCCGTTTTGCAATTTTTTGGAGGGCACATCGGCCGCCATCTTCTCTCGTTTGGAGTCTCTCTGCCCGCCACCACGTCCGCATAACTGAGAGTATTTTCTACTGGAGCAGCGCAAAAAGAGACCTTTGAAACCGCATCTGAGCCAAATAACAGCATTGCAGTTGTATCTGGGCTCCGATATTGTTCTATCATCTTGCGAAGCTTTGCAGACTCGCGGACGAACGGGCCCGGCATAAAGCTGTACGAGAAGCGCAGTTCTCGGTCAAACACATGCGCAAAACGATTGTACATACTCCCATTTGAATGCAACGCTGGTACAATCTGCCGTAGAGATCTCGAATCCACCCCCGTCTCATTGTATTGCAATGGCTCGTCACTAATGTTCCACCTCGGTTCCGAATTGTCTTAGCAACGATGCGTAGCAATATACGAAACATTCTATATGGAACGTCATAACATCCATTGCCCATGACTAGTTCAGACGCATCATCAGAAGCAACTCTCGGGTGAAGTTGCACAATATATGGCGCGGCTCCACCCACGCCGCCACGTGATGCGGCATCAGCCGAGAACGGCAAGGTGAGACAAGGCTGAGCTCGAACACGACGGAGGCACAGCAGCATCACGCAGGCACCCAACCACCTGTCCTCCGCCAAGGACTCTGCAAAGCATGCTCGGCAGAAGGTGATACCGCCTTCTCTACGCCTCATAATACCACAATGATTCGAGTTCGGAAACCCTTTGCCGGTACGTCCTCCGCCTGCTATGCTGTCATACCTCGCTGTCCGCCAAGCTGTTCAGCCTTGAGCGCCTGCAGTCTTCTCGTTCAAACATGCTGATAGAGGATATAGCGGGCTTTATAGCCCTGATATTCATCTCCGCCGCCGCCGGCTTCTCCCCACCCGACTACAAGGTGCCTACCTACGGCCAATCCGACAAAGCCCTCCACTTCCTCGCCTTCTTCCTCCTCACCCTGAGCTTCTACTGGATCGTCGAGACGTCGCGGCGCAAAGTTTTGCAGCTCACCTTTACTGTCTGCACCGTGGGACTTGGACTGGCCAGCGAAATCGTACAGGGCCTACTTCCGGTAAGCGCCGCAATTTCACATACACCATGTTGGAGAACGCCGATCGAGAGGATGAGCGGGGCAACGGCGCTACGGGATGATTGGGTTTGTAGATGATGCTTATAATTGAACAGATTGGGCGGGAGTTCGACTACTATGATATCGTTGCGAATGTGCTAGGCTCGGGCTGTGCTATTGGCCTATGCAATTGGTATCATAAGCGCATGCTTGAGAGGAAACGAGCGGCGCGCGGTTACGGAGCAGTAGCTGGTGATGAGCCTGAGCTAGATGTGGAGCTTGGGGAAGGAGTTGGGGGTCAAGAGTCTGGTATCGTGAGGCCAACGGTGGAAGAAGAGCTTGAACACTGGGACGAAAATGCTGAGGATTGGGACACGACAGAACCGGCAGATACATCAAATGGGACGACAAGTGGAGACTTGGGCGAAGGCAAGAAACGTAATGATTGAGTCACAGATGGTTGTTGATATACTTGTACGATACCAACGATAGCACGATGCTTCAAGCTCTTTAGCGGTTCCCGGCAAATCCTGGCTGGTGGTGGACATGCCGAGTCCATGTTGGCTATGAAATAACGATAAACGTCTCGTATCTCTTCCGGCCCATCATCACGTCGGAAGTGTTCGTTGGTACTGCACAGGATCAACTGCTTTTGACTTGAATATTCATTTTACAAGCCCATAGCTTGCTGCCAGTACTCATCGTAGCCTGGAATTTGAGCGATCACAAGTTGGTCACTTTGATCTGCATGTTTCCTTGAGATGCATGTTTTCAAGTATGAGAGCCCGAATAGACCACTTAACCCATACCAAAGAGCGCCATGACTGTATCACCCCACTTCCCAACAAGAAGAACCGTCTAAGAGGTGGTCTTCGCAGCCTGCTGAGGGTTCACCTTCTTTCCATCCTTGTTGTACCTGACCCTTGGTGGGGGAGCGCGGTTGCGGCGACCCTCACGCGAGCGGACACTGAATCTTTGTCAGAATTTTGTTGCCTGCAGGCTTGTCCTAGACCACATACCGGACGATCTTGCCGTGGATGGCGCAGGAGACGCAGTACTGGAGCTTCAAGTACATTTTCGGGACGGTATACTCGGGGAAGACGGAGGCATCGGAGATATCACCTGCCGCAATTATTAGTATTGAGCGTACAGTTTCCTCCTTTTGGCGGCGCGGGTGGCGGAGGTATGCGAGGCGATTGAAAACGTACGGATGGCGGCCGACTCGACCATGTTCCTGATGGTGAATCTCTTGATGGCCTTATCCTTGGGAGTGCATCGCGAGCAGTTGGAGCAACGGATCGGCTTGACGTGGCCGCGGCCCTTCTTGTTACGGCCGCTGAGTGTTGTCAGTCCTTCGATTCCCCAAAGGTGTGACATTCGGTATAGCCTACTTGGATGCTCGCTTCTTGACCATGGTGGGCTGATTCTAATTCTTGTAAGTCGAAATTCGCGGGAGGCCCGTTCGGGAGGGTGCGTACCGTAGATGATTATCTAGGATTCAGCTGGAGGTTGCCGTTGATGTTCGCGGGTTGACTGCGGAGCTTGGAGTTGCGAAATTGGATGGTGGGCGTTAGCGAGGGTAGACCCCGAGCTTGATCCGCGCCAAGTGATAAGATAAGATCTGTCTCCATTCCAGACTTCTCCAACTTCTGACGACAGGGTCTTGAGTAAACACTCGCCTGGCGCTGCTGTCTAGAACTGAAGTTGATCTTGCGGTGAACACGTGTTCCGCTGAACTATTTAACGCACTATTTTCCCTCCGTATACTGAGAAACAGTCTCACCGCTGTCTTCTCCGTCGGATCTTGTGACGCTGCAAACCACGCTTGCCCCAAACAGGACCCGCCCGGGCGCGTTGTTTTCCTCGATTGGTTGCTACGGCAGGCTCAACTTATCTGCACTTGTCCCTGTAGACGCTCGCATAGAACTCCTCCTACTGGCTACCCACCCACGAACAACTGTTCTCTGACAGCCAGCGAGGCCTGCGTGTCCCACATTGTAACCATGTCTGCCACCGGTACCTATCGAGGCACGCCGAAGAACCACAAGCAGGTCCAATATGCCAACAGCCCGTCCGGCATCCCGCGTCCCGCACTCGATTCCCATGCCTCACAAAGCGATGCGGGCACTTCGACTCTCAGCGCCAGCCGGGCAAAAATGTCCAAGAGGGATGAGGTATGTCTTGTGGGAGTACTCCGGCGGGTTTCAGCTCGTTCTTACGACCACAGGCTATCCGGCGCAAGATCGAGACCGACCTGAACAAGAAGAAGAACGTCAGCGGGCGTGTTCGACCGACCAGGAAAGCTCCGCCAGGAACTGTGCTTGCACTTAAGCCCAGTCCGGCGCTTCAGATCAAGCCGAACACCACCGTCGCCGAAGCCGCACAACTCATGGCCGCCAAGAGGGAAGACTGCGTCCTGGTCACCGACGACGATGATCGAATCGCCGGTATCTTCACCGCAAAGGACCTTGCATTCAGAGTTGTAGGAGCGGGCGTTAAGGCAAGGGATGTCACAATTGAAGAGATTATGACGAAGAACCCACTCTGCGCAAAAACAGACACAAGTGCAACAGATGCTCTGGATCTCATGGTCCGCAAAGGTTTCCGTCACTTGCCAGTTATGGACGAGAACCACGACATCTCAGGAATCTTGGATATCACCAAGTGCTTCTACGATGCCATGGAGAAGCTTGAGCGTGCGTACAGCTCATCGCGCAAGCTTTATGATGCTCTGGAAGGCGTGCAAGCCGAGCTCGGGGCAAGCCAACCCCAGCAGATCATCCAATACGTCGAAGCTATTCGGCAGAAGATGTCTGGCCCTACATTGGAATCTGTCTTGACGGGACTGCCTCCAACCACGGTGTCTGTTCGGACGTCGGTCAAGGAAGCTGCTTCGTTAATGAAGGAGAATCACACAACAGCAGTGCTGGTCCAAGATCAGGGCTCAATCACCGGTATTTTTACTAGCAAAGACGTTGTGCTTCGCGTCATTGCTGCTGGGCTAGATCCTGCAACTTGCAGCGTTGTCAGGGTTATGACACCTCATCCGGATTTCGCACCGATGGACATGAGCATCCAGGCTGCTCTCCGCAAGATGCATGGTAAGCTAGCCTTGCACTTTAGATGATCACAGCTGATGTATGAATAGATGGCCATTACTTGAATCTGCCCGTCATGAGCGAGGCGGGAGAGATCGTAGGCATGGTCGACGTTTTGAAGCTGACCTACGCGACCCTTGATCAGGTACGGATATGCTAACGACTGAGTATTGTGGAATTAATATCTGATTGTATCCAGATCAACAATATCAATACCGGAGATAGCGAAGGCCCCGCCTGGAACAAGTTCTGGTTATCGCTCGACAACGAAACTGAATCTATGATGTCTGGGGAGGGTGGAAGTCGCATTCCTGGCACTCCTGATCACCGCTCGATGATGTCTCACGATATGTCTCGGCCAGGCTTGATCGATCGTGGTGATAGTGTGTTACCCCACGAGTCTGCTTCTCATCATGGGGAGTCACCGCCCGCCTCTGCTCTGGCCAGCCCACCGGCAGCTATTCTGGAAGACACGCCCTTTCCATTCAAATTCAAGGCCCCCAGCGGCAGAGTCCACCGTCTCCAGGTCATTGCTTCGGCTGGATTAGAGGAACTCATTGCGACCGTGGCCGCCAAGCTGGGCTCAGAAGTGGATGCTATAGGAGGCACGCCGACCTTTGACGATGGCACGATTTCGAAGACAGGCTTTGCACTCAGCTACTTGGACAACGAAGGCGACACGGTTTCCATCACCACGAATCACGACCTCATTGAAGCCATCAGCCTCTCGCGCCTGGCTCATCGGGAAAAGGTTGATCTCTTCGTGCACGATCCTGACAAGGCGCCGCTGCCGTCGACGACCGAACCACAACCAGCGTTGGCGAAACCGCCCACTCCTCCAGAGTCTGTGCTTCGGGGGCGAAGGGAATTCTTCGACGACGAAGAGGAGGAAATGGTGCCTCGACGCCGCGGTCAACCGTCCGCGATCGCGAAGCAGGAAGAGATTATCGCCGGTGTGCCCAACGATCTTTTGCTCCCTGGAGCCATCGTCACGTTGGCGGTGGTCATTGTCGCCGTGTTTGCTCTCGGACGCGCCTCAAACCGGTAGACTATAATTTGAGTGTCGTCCTCCGAAGCGAATTCAACGCGAAGGATTGTCGCATCGCCATTATTAACAATATGATATCCCTAGACACACGGTTGGAGAAGGATCCGGTTGGTATTCTAGGACTTTGCCATAGTCTCTGTGTAGAAAGTAATGAAATATGGTAATTGATGAAAAGCTGTCTGAGTCGAACAGCATAAGCAGAGTCGAGTCAAAATCACGGAAAACGGAAAGCCTTGAGGATTTGGGATTATCAACGTCGGACTTTTGAATGCCTTAAAGCTCTGGTGAAAGATTGCATGATGTGTCTGAGGTTTTCCTCAAGCCAACACCCCTGGGCTTGTTGATTTGGTGCCTTGTTTGCTCAGGGTGACACGTCCGTGGAACCCTGGTCGCTTGGGCGGGCTCCTACATTTTTTCTGGAGCGCGCTCGCGAAACCAAGACCACCCCACCAAAACAAGCCTCTCACTCAATTTCTACTATCACTCCCAGAACACGAACAGGCGCACCTATCTCGAGTCGTGAAAGAAGACTCGCACACTCCCTCACCCTTTATCTTACCTGCACCCCCGCACCGCGAACTTACGCGGGTCGCCCCGCTATAAGTGATTTACGCGGCCACATTCCGTTGCAGGCTCCAAACGGGACATCCCACCACGCTCTTTGGGCCTCGCCCAAGTGACCACGACGCAAACACGAAATGGCCGTCCTCCCCGCTGAAGTACACACGGCCTTGGCCAACCTTCTGAAGGGCCTTCAGTCGCCAGACAACGTCGAGCGCACCGCGGCCGAGGACCAGCTGAACCAGGAATGGTTCGGTCAAAGGCCCGATGTGCTCCTCATGGGCTTGTCGGAGCAGATGGAGCTGGCTCAAGACTCGCCAGTAAGACATTCACACGGTACATTGGCATCACAGACTCACCAGCCCCCGTACACAGACTCGCTCGTTCGCGGCCGTAATCTTCAGGCGGCAATCCTCACGACCAAAACAAAACCCTAGTGGCCCACCCACCGACTTGTTCCTATCGCTGAACGAGGCCGAGCGCCATGCGATACGCGCGAAGCTGCTTGGGTGCCTCGCGAAAGAGACAGATGGCTCAGTGAGGAGCAAGATTGGAGACGCCGTAGCGGAGCTTGCGCGACAACACACAGACGAAGGTGGATCTCTCTTGTGAGACCTCGATTCGAAAGCTGATCTTTAGCAGGCGTGCCATGGCCGGAACTCTTGGGATCATTGTTCCAGGCCAGCCAATCCAGCGACCCTGGCATGCGCGAGACGGCGTATCGGATATTCTCCACCACGCCTGGCATAATCGAAAAGCAGCACGAGGATGTCGTCCTCACCGCATTCAAGACTGGCTTTGCTGACAGCAATCCAACTGTAAGACCCAAAAATACGAGATTTGGACGTGGCACTGACACGATTGGAGGTTCGCATTTCTGCCGTGGAAGCCTTCGCGTCCTTTTTCCGCTCCATCACAAAGAGGGCCCAGGTGAAGTACTACGCGCTCATCCCTGAGATCCTCAATATACTCCCACCGATCAAGGAGTCTGGCGACCACGAGCTGCTCACGAAAGCTCTGATCTCTTTGATTGACCTCGCCGAGGTTGCGCCAAAGATGTTCAAGCCTCTTTTCAACAGCCTGGTACAATTTAGTGTCTCAGTCATTCAGGACAAGGATCTCGGAGATACCGCACGCCAGAATGCGCTCGAACTGATGGCGACATTTGCAGATAATGCGCCGCAGATGTGCCGCAAAGACGCCAACTTCACGAATGACATGGTTACGCAATGTTTGTCTCTAATGACGGATGTCGACATCGACGATGACGATGCAGAAGAGTGGAACGCATCTGAAGACGTACGTGACCGAAAGTGGAATTCAGAATTCAACTGACACAACCCAGCTCGACCTCGACGAGAGCGACTCGAACCACGTTGCAGGAGAGCAGTGCATGGACCGTCTCGCAAACCGGCTAGGCGGACAAGCCATCCTACCCCCCACTTTCAACTGGCTCCCAAGGATGATGACTTCTTCCGCATGGCGGGATAGGCACGCTGCCCTCATGGCTATCTCAGCCATCTCGGAGGGTTGCCGCGAGCTCATGGTTGGCGAGCTTGACAAAGTCCTTGATCTCGTCCTTCCAGCCCTTCGGGATCCGCACCCACGCGTCAGGTGGGCTGGGTGCAACGCAGTAGGTCAAATGAGTACCGATTTTGCCGGAACGATGCAGGAAAAGTATCACCAAGTTGTCCTGCCGAATATTATCCCCGTCTTGGAGTCGTCAGAGCCACGAGTGCAAGCACACGCCGCTGCTGCTCTGGTCAACTTCTGCGAAGAAGCGGAGAAGGAAATCCTTGAGCCATACCTGGACCAGCTGCTCAGTCATCTTCTCATGCTCCTACAGAGCCCCAAGCGATTCGTACAGGAGCAAGCGCTATCGACTATTGCAACCGTTGCCGACTCTGCAGAAGCGGCATTCTCGAAGTACTACGACACTCTCATGCCATTACTGTTCAACGTCCTCAATGAGGAGCAGTCTAAGGAGTATAGATTGCTTCGTGCAAAGGCCATGGAATGTGCAACCCTCATTGCGCTCGCAGTCGGGAAAGATCGCATGGGCAACGACGCCTTGTCCTTGGTCCAGCTCCTTGGCCGGATTCAGAACAATGTAACCGATCCGGACGACCCACAAGCCTCCTACCTGCTACACTGCTGGGGCCGTATGTGCCGTGTATTGGGTAAAGAGTTTGTACCTTTCCTTGCTGGAGTTATCCCACCTCTCACGGAGCTCGCGGGGGCCAAAGCCGACATTCAGCTCCTGGATGACGAGGATAAGGTAGCGCAAGTGCAAGAAGAGGAAGGCTGGGAGCTGGTGCCGTTGAAGGGCAAGGTCATTGGTATCAAGACTAGCACCTTGGACGACAAGCACATGGCTATTGAGTTGATTGTCATCTACGCTCAAGTCTTGGAGGAGGCCTTTGAGCCGTATGTTGACGACATCATGGATAAGATTGCCCTCCCCGGTCTGGCCTTCTTCTTCCACGACCCCGTACGAGTAGCTTCCGCTAAGTGCGTACCAGCGCTTCTCAATGCCTACAAGAAGGCACACGGACCACAGTCAACGCAGCTTGGTCAGCTTTGGGAGCGAACGGTTGAGCGCGTACTCGAAGTGCTCAGCACCGAACCTGCCATCGACACGCTCGCAGAGATGTACCAATGCTTCTACGAATGCCTTGAATGCGTGGGCAAAGGTTGCCTTACCCGCCAGCACATGGAGACCTTCATCGAGTCCGCTCGCAGCGTTCTGAAAGATTACCAAGAACGTGTCAAGGAGCGCATAGAAGAGCAGGCTGAAAACGAAGACGGCGAGGAAGCAAACGAGGAGACCCTTTTCGCCATAGAAGACGACCAGACGCTGCTTTCCGATATGAATAAGGCCTTCCACACCATCTTCAAGAACATGGGCACCGCATTCATCCCGTACTGGGCACAGCTCAGAGAGTTCTACAGCATGGCAGCCGCAAACCAAGACCCCACACAGCGCCAGTGGGCTATCTGCATATACGACGACGTCCTGGAGTTCTGCGGTGAAGATTCCTGGGCTTATAACCAGGACATCATTCAACCGCTCGTCGCTGGTATGCAAGACCCGGTCCCGGCGAATCGCCAAGCGGCGGCTTACGGCGTGGGTGTGGCCGCACACAAGGGTGGACAGGCGTGGTCTGATTTTGCAGCTGCAAGCCTGCCAACGCTCTTCCAAATCACACAGAGGCCGAATGCCCGTGACGATGATGACGTGTTCGCTACGGAGAATGCGTGTGCCAGTATCGCAAAGGTGTTGCACTACAATGCTTCCAAGGTGCAGAACTGGCAGGACATCACGACGGAGTGGATACATACACTTCCTGTCACCAACGATGAGGAGGCCGCTCCGCATGCGTATTCTTTTCTTGCACAGCTGATCGAGCAGTAAGCCCTCATCCTATCCCTTCTGAGCCACGCAATACTAACACCTCACAGGCAAAACCCCGCCGTCTTCGGTCACCCGGCCAAATGCTTCCTCTCCACGGTCCAAGCCCTCGAAGCCGAGACCCTCCAAGGCAAGACCGCAACCCGCGTCGTCCAAGCCGTCAAGGGGCTGATCCAAGCAACGAACACGGACCTCACACAAGCCAACGCCACCCTGACGCCTGACCAGCAGCGCACAGTGCAGGTATATTTTAGCTAGGTGCTTTCGGATTATGGATGGTACATTGGGTGGATGCTTTGGTACATATGTGCATGGTTCGACGTGTTGATGATGAGGAATGAGGGATATGATAGGGATATGGCATGAATGGCGAGGGGAGTCGGGCTATTCCATAACGATTTTATTGTTCGCGGGTGCTTCGGCTTTTGATTGCGATTCCCCCCCCCCCTTTCCCTTCCCTTCCCTCTACCCAATGATTTATGGAAATTGAATATTCTGTCAAGACGTTCACCTTTTCTCGATCAGTAAGAAACATAAGAGTCTCCTGTGGGTATTTTTCAGATGTGACCCTGTGGTGGTTCCGTTCACTGGGTCTGAGAATCTGACGTGGTTGTAGACGTAGCATTATATTTTCATTGCTGTCCTCCTTCATAATACACGCACTCGACGTTTCTTCACATATGCCTGGGCCCTCCAGACGCCGGAATCCGCTGAAAAAGGACGAATGGCCCCGCTATGCCGATGAGGAAATAGAAACTTAAAGACCCCTCGTCTCCAGTCCAGCTCCTACGAAAACTACGCGCCCTCACTGCCGAACTCTTTCGTCCATTCGGAATTCCTGTTCAGATCCTCCTTGCTAACTGTAGGTCTTGAAGCCTTGATTGCCTTGATGAAGTCCTTGACGCGCAGCGGTGGTTCGGCCAGCTGTTCGCCATCGAGTTCGGTCCATGTCATTTCCTTTGCGTCGGGGTCGCCGGGGGAGCAGGGTGTCCATTTTTGCGCACCGTCTACCATGATCTGTCTATGTCAGTACTCTGAAGTTATACCACCAAAGGATAGAATTCCGACGTACAGGCTTGTAATGTGTCGCAGTCTGGATCAGCCTCACGGGCTGCATCAGCGCATCCTGCACGGCAATCGAAATATCGCTGCCCGAGTATCCCTCGCTCATCTCTCCCAGTTTCCTGTAGTCCGCCTGTGTCAACTCACACGGCGTGTTTCCCACCGCCAGCTCGAACATCTTCATGCGCGCTGGCTGATCCGGCAGACTGATGTGCACTCTTCGTTGGAATCGGCGGCGAATAGCGGCATCGAGTTGCCAGGGGATGTTTGTAGCGCCGAGAATCAGGACACCGCGGGAGTCCTTTCCGACACCGTCCATTTGTACGAGGAGCTCGGTTTTGATTCGGCGCGAGGCCTCGGATTCACCTTCGCCGCGGGGGCCGCAGAGGGCGTCGATTTCGTCAATGAAGATGATGGAGGGCTTGTTTTCGCGAGCCATGCCGAAGAGCTGTTTTACCAGCCTGTCCCACTGTTAGCTCCTAGCTCCTCAATGCCATGTGGGTCAGATATGTCCTACCTTTCTGATTCTCCCATCCACTTGCTGACAAGATCTGAACTCGACACGCTAAAGAAGGTGCTGTTCGCCTCCGTCGCCACTGCCTTCGCGAGATAACTTTTACCCGTACCAGGCGGTCCATAGAGTAATATGCCCTTCCACGGTTGTCGCTTGCCAGTGAATAGATGCGGGAACTTTATCGGTAGGATGACGGCTTCTTTCAGCGCTTCTTTTGCTTGCTCGAGACCAGCGACGTCTTCCCATCTGATGTTTGGCTTTTCGGAGAGGATGGCGCCGGCGAGGGCGCCGCGGAGTTTCTTGGAGTCGGCGTCTTGTTCTTCTTCGTCGTCGTCCCTATATTTCGTCAGTGAGAGATTATTGTTAAATGTTGTAGGGCACGTACTTTGCGCCCTTGCCGCTACCTCCTGCCGACTTTCCATTTGCGCCCATTGCTGAGGGTTTCTTGCGGTTTGCGGCATCGTTTTGGTTCAGGTGGGCTTTTAGCTTTTCCGCTCGCTCCATGTACTCGGCGACCTTCCCCCTTATCATCTCCTTTGATTTCTGGTTCTTCTCCCCTGTAGTATGTTAATATCGTTCTTGCGGGGATACGCGCTCAGAGCTTGGCGTCGAAGCGGGATCGAAGGGACGTTACATTTAAGGGCGAGCATGAACAGCTCAACTATTGCACGTTAATTCAAGACAACTCCCTCTTT
Source organism: Pseudomonodictys pantanalensis (assembly GCA_019022785.1). Lineage (NCBI taxonomy): Eukaryota > Fungi > Ascomycota > Dothideomycetes > Pleosporales > Parabambusicolaceae > Pseudomonodictys > Pseudomonodictys pantanalensis. The sequence continues at coordinate 66,049 of JAFHBV010000249.1, forward strand.
TGTAGCGTTTACTCACGAGCGCTGTAGTATAGCTGGTACGCCTTCTCATATTCGCCAGCAGTGTCAGTTTCAATAGCCTTCTTCACCGTTTCGATGGCGCGGCCGAGGAAATCCGCTTGGCTCATTGTAAGTGAGAGTGAGAATATTCGGCAACGAGGGTGCTGGAGTGTATTCACGAGGAAAGAATGAGTAGATGTGGTGAGAGGCGAGCGGACCTCAACCGTGGTTTTTGGGTGGGCCGCTCAAGCGTGCGGAAAGCACCAGGCAGCCACTTCCCGATTCTAGGAACGGTCGGGGAAACCGCAGGCTGGACCGCAGACAGAGGGAGTAAGTCCGCGAGCAGGCGGGCGGGCAGTCGTGATTGACGAGTGTTTCCCCAGGGCGGTTGCTAGGTGGAATCGAGGCCGAGGCGCCATCATAGGTAGTCACGTGCGCGCTTCGACCCCGCGTTCACGCTAATCCAATCAAGGCACTGCAGTTCCCGACTCCAAAACTTGGTCCAACGTGTCGAACGGCCCTGGCTTGTTGATTATTATAGAGCGATGAGTGAGGTGCAAAAGAAGCTGCAGGAGCTTTCCGACAGCTATCAGAAGCTGCAAGGAGGTAGTACAATTCCGAGAAATGCTCTGTGATGTATGCTAATCCGGTCCAGAGCTTTCCACGGCTGTCGAAGCACGCCAGAAACTCGAGTCGCAGCAGCAGGAGAACACGACAGTCAAGAAGGTCAGGAATTATCATGGCTGGATACTTTAGTGGGAGCTGGGCTGACCCGAATCTGTAGGAATTCGACCTGCTTGCCGACGATGCCAACATCTACAAGCAAATCGGACCCGTGCTCTTGAAGCAGGATAAGACGGAAGCGGTCATGTCGGTCAATGGGCGGCTGGATTATATTGACAAGGAGATGTGAGGACACACTCTGGAAGACACTTGCACCTGAAAATGTAGCTAACATTGCGCAGCAAGCGGATTGAGAAGCAGATCAAGGATACCCAGGACAAAAGCGAGAAGATCAAGATGGATGTAAGATTTTTACATACTACTCCCCAAGCCCCTAATGATGAAAGACTGACTGTCTTCCTAGATCATCCAGATACAGTCCGCGGCCCAGCAGACGCAGGAAGCCGCAGCATAAAAGTCTATTAGACCTTAGTCCAACCAGTTTGCCAAATGATACCCCTTCATGATTGAACTTCCAACTCCAAAGATCGCCAACTCCCATCCGTCCGAACTGCTAATTTCCATCCTCTACCTCATGATACGAGACATTCCAACGATCCTCCCAATATGGTTCCACCACATATGGCTCGCAGATCACGTTCTCCCAATCGGGATACGCATCGAGAGTTTCCCGCCAAACCTCCTTTGGGTATTCGTCGACCTCGGGACCGCAACCTGCAATATATTAGCACCTCCAATGGAGAAAGCACACGCATTCTATGCTTACCGTGGTAGACAATATTATGACACACGAGCAACCTCGCTCCCGAACCTTTCGGGGTCCCCTCCCAAATCATTTTGACAACTTCTGGCAGGGGATTGTCGGTGCAACCACGCATGGCTATGAGCATGCGATCCATCGAAGCGTTCTTGAACTTGATGTCCATGATCTTCTCGCCGAAGACATAGAGCCGAGCTGGGAAGACCATGCATTCCTGATCGTATGAGAAATCCCACTCTGGATAGGGATCGTACTTGTCCACTCGCTCCTCAGCTTTCCTTCTCAACACTTCGCTGCTCTTGTCATACAGCCAGTGGACGTATTCGCGGACCACATCGACGCGATCATCGGGCAACTCGACGACGTTCGGGTCCTCCTTGAGGCTGGTCCAGGAGCGACTCGTGGCGGCAATGAAGAATTTGGAAGATTGGCGGAGTTTGCTCTCGTGGATGGGGATGACGACGCGCTTCTTGCCCACAACGAGCTTGAAGATTTGTTCATTCAGACTAATTGTGTCAGCGTCGTTCTTTCAATCGTGGAGAGAACAAGTGATACTTACTCGAAGTTCGTCGCGTTGACAAGAGGACCGAGTCCGCCGGGTATGAGGAAGTCGGATAACTCCATGCCCAACTCCTCGTCTTGACCTTCCTCGAGGGGCATGGCGTCCATGGGAGGGCTCACTCCTTCTAGCGTCCGATCATCGCCGGTTTCGGAACTGGTCTCATCGTCCATCATCTCGTCATCGCCATCTCGGCCTATGCTGTGCTGGATCATCTGGTAGACCGACATCGCAAGAGGATTGTAGGCTGACATGATGCCAATGAAGGTAACGAGCGACAGAAAGTTTGTGGACAGAAGAAGAGTTAGAGGCAGGAATTCGAGGCGCGTTTTATATATTGCTAGACTGCCGCTCCCGAGGCGGTATTTGCGGTGACCGGAATACAGGCGAGGACGCCATCTTTGTCATGATACTCGCGGTCACCGCAGTTTTGATGACTCGGGCGGCTTTCACCGCAAGAGGACTCGACGTCGAGGAGAGAGTGGAGGTAAAAGTAATAAACGCACAATGGAAATTAGAAAGAGTATGGGTCTGGCGAGCGGCTTCGTCTGCACCGCGGATGTTGCTTTGGTTAGAGTCAGTTCAGATGGGATAGACTCATCGGAGGACGCCGCAGCTTACATTTACCCACCGGTTACTTCCTCCAGGATAACATAAAGAGGACTGATACTGGTAGGACTCTGATAGCGAGTGATCGCATGCTCATAAGGGAGCTTCAATCGGTGAGTTCACACAGACGTTCTCACAATGATAAACCAAAACTACGCGAGATTTTAAAATTTCTTATAGGATAGTCACTTGACAGCTTGACTGAATGACTGACTATCATGGTGAGCTCCGATTTTCTCATCCCCGCTAGACAGCCGGTCCGATTCCCCTCTCCCCGGTCGTGAGGGTGAATCATTGATCCTTCTCTTACCCATCCGGATTTCCCACAGTAAGTATCTCTGCGGATCATTCAAGATCATCCTCCTGATAGCATAAGGATTATGCTCTGGGGATTGGGCTTCAAAACCTGTAAGTCTGCCTAATGCCTTCGCCATATCCATGACAAACTCTTGCGGGCATTCCTCAAGGTCTGGCCACTGCTCCTTGCCTGTCTCAGCCCAAAGACGTGCTTCATGCGCGCAATAATCCAGCATAAGTTGTCGAGCTTTAGACTTCGGGGGTGTTCCGTTGTATATGATGCTGATCCCAGTTTGATCAGGATACGCCCTACCCGCATTATACATCGAAATCATGCTGGCTAACGCAGCGTTCTTGAATGATACATCTACGACTCTTCACCTAGAACATACAATTGAGCCAAAATTTCTTCGTCGTCGTCGAATCGAGGAATCAGTGCTTCTTGATGCGCATTCCCCACAAGCCCGCTTGAAGAACACGGAATAGTGCGGAAGTACAGCTAATGGACATAGGTCTTGACGAGTTTCTAGTCGTGCCCCAGTGTGATCGCAGTATCGCCGCGGCTTTTGCACCATTCCTGCTTCGCTGGAGCCTGCAAGAACGCCGACCTCGAACACAACACAGACTTGAGTACAGTCAGCTCTTGTATCTCGCCTAGGGCAGGTTTAATTATAAGATGGCAGATACTTGATAAGCCTTTGGCCTCGGCCACAGTGACGCGTGCGTCATTGTAGCTGTGAGTGTGCGAGATCAGATCAAGATACTCCAGGAACTCGGTGTAGCTGGTCGCGAGTAAACATTTTATAAACAGCACGGACGAGGCAATGCGTTGGTGAAAACAGCTCGCCGCACCGCATTGTTAGCCGGGTCGCTTCGTGACCTGTCCATGCAGGGTTTAGGCGGACACTTTCATCGTCGTGGTGAATTCGAGAAATGGGTTTACGTCACCCATAGAAGGAGATGCGAGCAGAGTGACCATTGGGAAGTTTGGGAAGAGTTAAAGCGCACTACTCGCTCTCCGATCATGCGAGAACTTGCTCACTTTCACCTTTCAACCTGCAGGCGAAGGACCTGCTAACGCAATCATATTCCCCTACCTCACTGAGTCTGCTTTGCAAGGCTAGGTTTTGCTCTCGGCAACCTCCTGCAAACCATACTATCTTCGGTTTCACAGACCGACCTCATCCCGATGGCGTTCAGTTTTCCGAGCGCTGTCCAAAGGTACGTTAAGGAAAGCTAACGGATTCGATCCTCACTCACGACGCTTACGATAATCTTCAGCTATTACAGCATGCCCACAGCCCAGCCATCAACAACGTTCGGTGGGTACACAAAGCTAGTGTCCAGGCCCAAAGATGTGCGCGTGCCGCAGTCTGAAGCTAGAGAGTGAGTCCCTCCAACAAACCAGGAAGCGTCTTTGCTAATCTCTACTCAGCTTCTAGGGTCCCCTTGTTTGCGTGCAAGTCAAGTCAGGACTAGGAACCCATGAATTCTCTGTCCACAAGGCTATTCTATGCAAGGGCTCTGCTTTCTTCCAAAAGGCCACGAAACCAGAGTGGGCCAAAATGTCCAACGGCGATACCACTGTGACCGTGAATCAGGAATTGCGGCTCGTCAAAGCTTACATACACTGGCTCTATGACGGCAAGATTCGTGACTCTAGAAACTCCACCGATATCGAAACCTATACGTACATGGCCAAGCTCTACGTCCTAGGCTAAGAACTCATTGACCCAAGCTTTCAGAATGCCATTGCCGATATCTTCATGGTGCTTGGATGTGCGAAGAGTACCCCCGCGTATGGCGAAGCGGTCACAATTCTTTACGATGGCACCCCGGGACACTCGCCGATTCGAAGACTCATGGTCGATTTCACAACGCATACAGCCAGCAATGAGCAACAGGAGTGGATCACGAGTTTAGACGCAGCACCAAAGGAATTCTTGATCGACGCGTTGAAAGCTATGGCTGCAGTTCGGGCTCTCCCACATGGCACTTGGCCGTGGAAAAGCGCTCATCGAGCGTACCACAAGGATGCCTCTCAGACTGCAGAGCAGACGTCGAAGAAGTCAGATCAAGTCGATGGGTTAGCATAGGGAGTGGCAACCGGATCTTCTGGGGGAGGAGGGGGGCGCTGCTGAGACGCTTGTCACTTTTACAGGTGAAGGATGCATGGTGTGTCATTCCACTGCAGATATGAATGTTTGGAGTGGAACGATTCTGATGCGCCACATATGTATTCACCTCCACAATACAGACTTCACGTTCCCAGTAAATGTCATTAGAGTGCATGGAACTCTGTCTCACATTCCCGATATACACATCATTCTCCGTCACCGCGTCGCAAACTACGTACAACCCTTTACATAACTCATTTCATACATAAAAGACCACCTCCGCTCCCCCACACTTCTACTCCTTAGACAACACACAGCAAGGCAACGAATAGACAACTCAGCAACATATCCTACAGTTTCTATAATCTCTGAATTGGAGAGTCGGATTGGGCGCAGCCTGAAGTATTTCCTCTGGCGGCTAGTCATCCTAGATTTTTGATATGTTCATGCCGGGGCCGCGCCTTGGTAGACATGTTTACTTTAGGGCCAAGAGCGCTTCCTGGTAAGTGCTGATGGTGCTACACTATGAGGGGGTTCAAGAAGGGTTAAGGTGTAGACGCCGTTCGTTGGACAGATAAGATAATCACATCAGTGGCCTTTAGACTTTTGTAATCTCTGTAAGAGATCTCCCATGCACGAGTCCTCATCGAAGGATATGCCCAGGATCTCCATGAAGCCTGGTACTTTAGACACTCCTCAATCACCACCGTCACTTAGAAACCTATTAGCACACTGTACTTGAAGAATGTCCCACTTTCATCCTTTCAGAAGAGCCATACATAATCCGCGAATATCTGATAATTGCAACTGCTTTCCTCTCCACAAACTGAGTGACCTTCTAGCCTTTTGTCCCGGTTTTCGGCTCAACGCCTTCCAACTCAACGATGTCTGGCTCAGCCTTCCGCAAATAGATCTCATTCGGCCTTTTCCATGGTCGATTGGAGTATGCTGGGGTAGGACGAAGCTTCATGAGGCCCCGTGTCACGTCGGCGAGGAATTTTTCGGGACATTCCGATATACCATTGATCCAGGACGGGTCATCATGCCCAACATATACGAAGGCGTCGACGGCAAACCTTGGCGGAGGGGATCCATGCGTCGTAGAGTCGTAGATGAAGAGGACGTATCTCCAATCGAAGAAGCGACGGGTTTTAAGTAGATGTGAAGATTGGAGGATGTGGCCGATCAAAACCCTATCTAATCACCCGGCACCTCAAATCCCAAAACGCAGGTCTAGAATTCCACCGCATGCAAGCCTGAACTCCAGCCCAAGAAAACCCATTGACAGCAACCCAGACCTCGCCACACCCTCAAAGATTCGTCATCGTCAGATCCAAAGTCGCCCGACTCGCCTCCTCGCCATCACTCGTCGTTGGCTTCGTCGTCTCCTTGTCCTTCTTCACCCCGTCATGATACTGCTCATGGCTATTCTTCCACGGCCTCGACAGATTCTCGACTCCAACTCTCACCCTCAACAACTCCTTGACCACACTGCACAAGAACTCTTGCGGCAACTCTTCCTTGTCCTTCTCCAGCCACTCCCCTTTACCCCGGCAATACCAGATATCCACCAGCAACTTCCTCATTGGACTATTCTCCGGCGTGCCCTCGTAGATAACTCTCACCTCCTCGTTACTAGGATAATACCTCCGTGCTGGCGGAATGCCTCGCGCATACAGCACGTACGCATCGGCAATGGCATTCTTGAAGTCAAAGTCCAGGAGGAGTTCGCCAAGAACGTAGGCGTAGGCGAGCGTGTGGTACTGCTGGAGTGCCTTGTCGTTCTCGACGTCTGAGTCAGGCAGGATGGCGAGCTTCTGGGAGTAGATCCACTGACTGTAGAGAGCGAAGGCCGCGGGATCTGCTTCAGGGATTTCGATCACATGAGGGTTAGCGCGGAGGACTTTCCATTCGTCTTTCATAACGTTGCGGAACCAGGGACTGCGGTCGCAGATGGCGGCTTCGTGGACGTAGAATTTTCCCGTGTGGCCCGGGGGTTCTGCTGGGCCGGCGATGACGGTTAAGATCTCGCCTTCAAGCCTGTATATAGAATTAGCGTCTGGCTGGACATATTTTCTGATTTGGAATGAGTAGGGGCAGTTGGAAAATATTTGGTACGGAAATATCGGCCCACGTACCTCAATCCCTTCGAAACAGATACCCTAGGATCCGCAATTGTAGAAGGCGTAACCTGATTCTCCGTCCCATCCAGCCTCCTCCTCTTTGCCGGCGGCCCTATTCGCGCAGGGAAGAAGCTGTTCGACCCAATAGATCCCAGTGAATAGGAATGGTCGGCCATGATAGAAAGCCTAAAGCAAAGTCAAGCTCGTCGAGATTGGTCCAGTGGCCAAGCCGACGCGGAGTAATGCCACTAAACTGCTTTGCTCTTCCGGCAAGTTCCGGACTGAGAGACCCCAATGGTTTCCTGGCTTACGGAGGCTGCGGAGACGTGGGGCGAGACAATCGGCTGGGAAATCGTTGCTCGAGGAGCGCAATTATATGACGAGTTGGTGGTTGTAAAGCCGCTAGTGGTTGTTGAGATATGATGCCGGGATACTTTTGGTGGTTGTTATATTTAAAGGTTCGTAGTCGTGTGTTGGAGTGGAGCGTGACGTGGAGGTGCCTTTTGTCGGTCGGAGGTGGCCCCTGCGGTTATCTGGAGCACTAACCCCACTAGCGTAGCCGTTTGTAACCTAGCTCGCTCAGGAATATGTACGCCAACGCATGGATGCTGGCCCTTGCGCACTTCAATGGGGCGCTGCTCTTCAAGTGTGTAAAGACATAATGTTGGGTGTATTTCTACAGATAGTAATGGTTCCTCCCATTCATTGTAGTGAACGCTCCACTAGGATTCACCACAGAATGCGTGATGGCGAAATGAAATGAACCATTGACAGAGGATATTACACGACAAGACCCAAGGGCGACTGGAGCTCCTAGCTGAGCAGGACCCTGGGCATGCCCATCCGAAAGAATGCTACATTACTAGTTTTCCAAGATCCCGCTCAAGATGCAAAACTAAGCCCAGTATCCTTATACAAAATCTTCGATCAAGGGTATGCGCTCTTTTCAGTGGCCTTCTCTTTCCCGCTACTCAAGCTACCATGAGTATGTGTCGTCCTGAAGATATCCAAACTCCCTCTAGACTTCTTCTCAGAGAAATCGTTATCTTCCCTCTCGCTTTCACTCTCCCTTTCCTTCCTCTTCTCCACCTTGTGCATCGCCTCCTCAGTCAACTCCTGCCTGTTCATGCGCTCCAAAACGTCCTTCTTCCTGGTCTTTCGGTCGCCGATCGTGATAAGTAGGCCGGCGGTGGCATTGCAGGTGATGGAGCAGCAAAGAATCACAGTGGTGATGGCGAATGGCCGGACTTTGTAGTAGATACCCCAAGTGCAGGCGCCGAGCGAGATCTGAAGCAGAGAGTGACAGTCTAGGAGTACGACGATAGCGATGAGTAGGCGTAGAGGGAAGGCGTGATGCGTTTCTGTCTCGTGTGGCTTGTAGAAGGAATGAGACTTGCAGAATTTCTCTTGGTGATGCTCGAGCTTCTGCTGCTGCTTCGGGGTGAGTACCGTGAACTCCCATTGCTTCTCAGGGTCCTCCGGATCCGAATCGTTCTGTTGCCCGAAAGGTGCGTTGCCCGTTGGTAGATCATTGTGGTCGTGAAGCTCAGGAAGCATGTCCTTCTTCCGGCGCGACCACGTGTAGTAATGATAGTGGGCGATGTAGATCATGTGGTAGGTGTCAATGGCACGGAAGGGAGCGAGGCCATCACCTACAACAGCGAAAAGTGCAACGAGAACGCTGTCGATGATGTGGACGACGTAGATTTGTTTTCCCCCAACGTTGACCCAGCCGATGAGGAAAAGCACCCATGCGAGACCGAATAGGGTGATCAGCGTGGCGTACAATGTGACTAAGAAGCCCAGAGCTACAAAAAATTAGAGAGAGAAAAGGGGTTGATTAGGGTAAGTAGCACTTACGTCGGCGTACATATTGTCCGAACCCCCTCATTGAACGCTTGAACTTGGAGCGTTTAGAGTGAAGCATGTGCCGGACGTGATCGTTGAGCTCCTTCTTGTCTTCCTTTGACCATCCTTCCAAGCTCGCACCGTGAGGAAGAACAGCGTAACGTGATTCACTCAGATGCGAGTCGATGGTCGCCAGGGTTGCCATGGTTCCTTCGGTCTGAGTCCGCGCCAACCTGGGAGCATTTTCTTCCTGGGCTCCCCGCGCAGGTGCCAGGATCTGATCGATTTCTGCCAGGCTCTGTACTTCGCTCGGCGGACGCTGTATGCTGTACGTAGGTCGGCGGTTCACGAATCGACCGAGGTTGGGTACGAATAGCGAGTTCTGAATATTGGTGAGGGATGTCAGAGTCTGCACTTCGGGATCTGGGCTTGTCAGTGTGCGAAGCGTATACAGCCTGCGGTGCACATACCGATAGTGTCCAAAACATCCACCATGTTGGAGTTGTAGTCCTTGGGCGGAACCGGTGGCCCCATGTCCTCGTTGTTTGTCTCTCCGCCCTTCTCCTTGTTTCCCCAGAAAGGCAACCTGGTCTGGAAGGCGCTGCTAACCTTCCTCAGACGCCCTTGCGGTACACGAGGAGCGTCGGCCTCGGTGGTCGTTGAGGAACCGGTGCTTGTGGGCTCAAGCTGGACCTCCTCTTCAAGCGCTGGCAAACGCGACGTGCTCGGCGCGAGCTGGTTGGACGAAGCATTAGGGTTTGATGCTACTTGTCGCACCGCGTTGCTGGAGCCCACGCGCCTGATTCCTATGCTAGACTGTCGCATGCCGGCGCCCGGTCGACGTGGTGCTCCCGATGATGGACCGGAGGGCGCGTTGGGAGCCGAATTGCTCCTTGATCGGCCTGTTGCTCGCGATGAGCTGCGTGATGTCAGTAAAGCTTCTTTGGGGTGGCCCCGGACGCGACATACCTTGCGGCTGCTTCATTGCGGGCATCCCTGGAGGGCACGGGGACGGGCGTGCCTGCATCCACCGACGATTGAAGCGATGTTGGCGGCTCGACGGGGGGTTGCGATCCAGATGGCTGCTGGGCGAAGTCGCGAGCAGCAGTACCGGGCTGGGGTCCTATAAAACCTTCGAAAGCTGCATTCGTGCTCGCATTGTCGTCGGGCGGAAGTGTCGAGTGTGGCACCGCGAGCGAGGCGCTACCTGTGCCTCGCGAAGCTCCTTCAGCAACTCTGTTACGAGCAGACCTCGCCTTGACCTTCAGCTTATCCATGGTCGTCGATGAGAAAAAGACAAAACTCGGGTTCGCGCAGAAGCAGATGAGAGCTTCAGCCGGGCCAGATCAACATGTTTCATGAAAAGAGGGATGCGGGTGCTGGACTTTCTGGCGCAAGCCGGCTCCTTGTCCTTGGAACAGCCAATTGATGAAAAGGCTGGGCGATGACTTCACGCCTTAGCCTGGCTTACCAAGAACTTCTAACAGCTCCTGGGGCACCTCGCCCAATGCGCTACCGCCCACTGGGTTTGTAAACCTCTCCTTCCCTGCGCGATGCCCATAAGAGCAAGAAGAGCAATTCTTTCAGAAAAGTCGGACGCATATGAGGCCTGGTTCCTTGTCCGGACATTCACCCATCGTCCCGAACGACATGTTAAGGCTGGGAGGGAACCCTGCGACCGATCCTCGCTTGGCGTGCAGGGTTATCAGTCCCCTTTATCTGATCTTGTTCTGGACGCATCGAGAGTGCAGGAATGGGCGATGACGATGCCAATTCTTTGCGGAAACTGAGTGCGCAAACGATTCTACCAGGGATGGACAACCTGGGCTACCGTACGTCATCCCATCTCGTCGCATTCAAGTATCTTGCGACTGCGCTGCCGAGATGCCGTCTTCCGTGCGCTTCCCGTCACCCATGCTCTACACCAGTACCAATATGTCTTGCGATCGTCGACGAACGAATCCAGTCGGCCGACGAATGGTGGGGAGTATATGTTTGGACAAGCGTTGGTTGACTCAGCTCTGCAAGTCGCAGCCACCCTTGTCCCATGCAAACGACTCCATCAATCAACATCTTGTTTGCAACACTGCCTTCTACAGTTTATTTCAGCTGTTGGAGAGGAGGAGAACATGGTACAAGGCTGAAAGACATCTTCCAAGTTCTAGCCGATTTTTTGCCGATCTTCGTACTGAATTTCCATCCTTCTACAGGGTATGCAGGCCTGTTGCAGGATGTCTAGTTGGTTGATGACCGTAGACAGACCTTTCATCTTGGGTGAAACAAATACGTCATTGATTTGACGTGCGAATATTGAGAGTTAAGTGTTGTTTAGCAACTTACGATGGTTCCAGAGCTCTGAGATGCTTCGCGCACAGCATCCGAGGTTCAGCATCAATGAGGTCTTGGCGGTGTTTACAGGAAAATTCAGATAGAATCAGCAGACGTTCATGGACTCACCTGGTACGACTCGCAGATCAGCACTCTTCCACATCGTTCCAAGCCTCACCTCGACTTCCTTCTACATACCAATATTCGTTGAGGCTGGTGCCGCCTTCCCAGATACGAGGCGCATTACATAAGCGAAAGGATTTGCTGGTGTCCACACGTGGGCCGACTTGAGTATATCTCATCACATCAAGGGCCACCGCCAGCACTACCGGAGCCCCGAAGAGTAAGTTCCTCTATCCTCCATCATAAACCTCCATACCAGACATAAAGCTGCGATGCGGCCTGCGCAAAATGTGCAGAGAGCACGGGGCTGCGGCACCGGTGCCAGGCTGCCGTCAAAGCCTTCACGCTCGTTGAATCTCACTCTCCACATACTAATCCGCGTGGACAGCTAGTCCCAGGTGCGCACACAGTCCTACCGCCTGTGGTAGACACTCTGCCCACCATGCCCGCCATGCTCGACGACCCGACGGCACCCGTCATATTCAGGACCAGTGGAGATATGCCCTACCCTCCCGTCGGCGGGCCTCTCCCTCCTGGCATCGCCCCGCGTCAAGTTACCCTACGCGACCGTGTGACCATCGCGACTATAATCCCTTTCTCGGCGCCGAATCAAGTGCCTTTGACTTTGCTTGCATACCTGTGTGATCAGTTGGGCCGGGAGATCGAGAAGGGTGACACGTACCCTATGATCGATCCACTCCCGTTGGAAAACTTCGGGCCGTATTGGTTTGGGGTATTTGGTGCCATTATGCTCATGGGTGAAGTGCATGATGGGAGGGAGATTCATGAGATGGCGAGGAGGGGATGTGATTGGGAGAGGGAATGTCTGGGGAGCTTCTATATCAAGCCGAACTATCCGGGACGGTCGAGTCATGTCTGCAACGGTGGGTTTCTGGTCACGGATGCTTCACGAAACCGTGGTGTGGGGCGGTTGATGGGAGAGACATATCTCGATTGGGCTCCTAAGCTGGTAAGTAACTGGACGTAGTGCTATCTTCACAACAACCGTGCTGCTATGCCTCACAGCGTGCACCCAAGGACAATACTTAGCGGAAGACAAAGTCACAAGGAACTTTAGGATATCAACTAACAACCCCAGGGCTATACCTACTCCGTCTTCAACCTAGTCTACGAGACCAACCTCGCCTCATGCCGAATCTGGGACGCCCTAGGCTTTAAGCGCATCGGGCGCGTCAAAGGCTGCGGCGCCCTGAAGTCCTACCCAGGCGAGCTCGTCGACGCCATAATCTACGGCCGCGACCTCGGCCAAGAAGATGACTTCGTCTCCGAAGAGCGCTTCGACAAGATCCGCTTCTACCTCAAAAACGGGAAATACCCCAACGGTGCCGACCGCGCCGAGAAGTCGCGCCTCCGCAGCGCTGCCACGCACTACAAACTGTACCCCGCGACAGGCAACCAGCCAGAGCGATTGATGCTCAAGGGCAAAGAGGTCATCAGCGATCCGCAGCGGCAGTACGAGATTGCTCGCCAAGTGCATCATCGAAGCCACGGAGGCATCAATAAGACGACAGCGAGTATAGCGGAGAACTTCCACTGGGTCCGCATCAAAGAGACTGTCAGCCAGGTAATCCGAAACTGCCCCGAGTGCAGCGAGATGAACAAAGGCCTCGCGCAGATCCGCGTGCAGCAGACGAGGACCCAGTACATCCAAGCTCCCATCACGCCGCAGCAAAACAACTCCGTCTCGACACACGCATACCAGCAAGGCCAAGCACACTCCGCCCCGCCTCACCACCAGCCAATGCAAACACAACACCATCAGCCGCGCCCCGATTCGCCAAGCTCGCAATTGCAACTCGAAGCCGCACAGGCACAGCACTTCCAGAACTTCACGGCTCCACATCACCATGCTGCCTTCGATCTACCAGTTGATCCAGCACTCATGGAGGGTATACGGCAGACTGGCGTTAGTCTCGAAGATCTGCCACCGAGTCCGTTTCTCTCAGCTGGGCAAAATCTGCCGATGGGAGGGATCCCAAGTTTAGATCTTCCAGTATCGGATGATCTGCCGAGTCCAATTCGGATGAGCGACGAGCCGATAGTGCATGATGAGCGGGCGCCGACGGCAGGGGCGGAGTTGAGAAGAAGGTTGACGAGGGCGGGGTATGGGGGAAAGTAAGTGGTTGGCGGCGTGGGGTGTAAAGGGAGAGGCATTTTGAGGGCGGGTGTATGCTTGCGTTGCTGAATGCTCGGGCGGGGTTGTCCGTGTTTGTGTAGCGTTGGAGTTAGTGGTGCGGCAGAGGCTGAGCCGTGATTGATGATCCATGAGCCATGAAGCGATGGATGGCGTACTAGCATTGATGGGCCTTTTGGTCCAGTAATTTGGTCTTTATTGATACAGTAACCCGAAATGTGATTATATAGATACTGCTAGAGCGCCTTTTGCTCGTGGATATTCAAATTTTCCCCAGTGACATTGTGATGCACCAAAGCTTTGATGTTCTGTTCGTACACTACCCCATTTTCCCGTGAGATATACTCTTCAGCCTCTGTGGCGCCAGTGAGTCTCAGCACCACCTGTCCTTTTCTCTCCCTTCTTGTATGCGCGGCACTCGTCGATCGCGCTTCGGAGACTGGCGGCGGAGCCTCGATTCCCGTGCGACGCCCTCTTGCTATCCAGCACATGTGCATTCTGATTTCGCAGCATGGCCTGCGTTATCTCTGCATCGGAAGGCATCTTGATCTTTTCATCCGTAGGGTTGCCGTCTTTGTCCTGTGCTGCCAAGTCACTGTGGAGTTCGTAATCGTACTTCTTCAGATACGCTCTGACAGCGTCGTTATCCTCAGCGGAACCGATATTCGCAATGAAGAAATCTTTCAGCGCGTCGGCTACAAGCTTTCTGACGAGGAACTCCACCCCTCTAGGCAGTAGTGGTTTGCTCCAGCCTAAGCTGACAGTGGTATGGGGATGGAGATCGATGGCGGCGAGGACGTCGTCGGGGACCATTTGAGGACCTTTGTGGTATACTACTTAACCAAGGCCATGATCTTTTGTTATAAAGAAGCAGACTCGACGTGCTTTGTTGGTAACAGTGCCTCCAGCTCGTGGATTATAGCCATGAAGATTGGCCTCTCGTCGGAGCTTTGCTTGCATAGTTGAAAGAGTTTTGAGAAAAGGAATTCCGCATCCATACCAGATATCAAAGGATGTACACCTGCCTTTCGCATAATCTCAAAAATGGGACGGCCGCTCTCTCAATGACCGAAGGTGTATTCGGACGAAGTAGCAGGCAATATATGGGTCATACTTCGTGTCTTTGCGATTGCATGTATTCGCGCAGCCGGTGCTCGAACAGTTCCAAGTCTTTTAAGCGAGGAACACCGTTTCTGTGGAGCGGTCTTTGCGCCTCTTTGACTGAAAAGGGACGCGCCAGCATTTGCTTTCTCAAAGCGTTTAGGATGTCGCCTGCGAGGAGCTCGTAGTCCCTATGATGAAGGCCGATGCGAGAAAAGAAATCCTCATAGTGCAGATTTGTGATTGTGGGGTCGGCAGACACAAGGTCACGAGCTCGTCCTATGGTTGTGGATCGATCTGCAGGGGCCAGTCTGCCGTGGGAACGGTGGGGGAGTGGCCCGGACCGCGATGGAGTTTCCGATGTTGGCACATTCCCTAATCCAAGCTCGGCCCTGATTTGGTCAAGGAGGGCCCTATTCTGCAAGCCGAGGACACCGGTAGGGATACCCATTTTTGCTATCTGACGTGAAACAAGTGACAAGGATGGCCCTTGCCGAAATTGTGGATTATTCATACAGACCGTAATCGCTTTACAAGAGCTTCTCTTTGATTCTCACCGGGGAAAGGGGGATGAGAGGAGCAATGCTATGTGGCACCCAAAGAAGATTTTCCTGTCAATGGTGTTTCTGCTGTGCCAGGGCTATGGCTGTGTATTACCGTGCCATCATGGCGTTTGTATTTTCCGTCGTGATACATCAAGGTAGACTCGAAATCCCGCGTTTTGGATTTAAAGGCCTTAACCTCTGCAGCCGCAATAACATGGTCGCCAACAGCCATCTCGTTCGTCAACTCACATTCCATCGCTGCGGCGACAGCTTGATCCAATATAAAGGGCGGAGCGTCTGGTTCGACCGGATGATGTATGTATGCTGCTGCAGTCCTTTGTCGAAAGGCCTCCGGTGTATTTCCTTTGGTGAAGCTGTCCACAATTTTCCCTGCTTTTCGCTGGCTATGGAAGAAATGAAGACGGAAACGACCTTTGGCAGCGCGGATGGCGTCAAGCGTCTGTGACGGGTACTTGAGATTGAAAGAGATAGTAGGCGGCTTCATAGTGACAGTTGTGACGGAGGAGATGGCGCTGCCTAGGGGAACTCGGGTCTTCCCGTCAGCAGCTGTGGAGGCAACCAAGACAACGGCGACGGAGGTAGGGACACGCCGCATCAGTTGACGAACTCGACCTGGAATTTCTTTTGGATCTGCGGTCCAGAAGCATGGGGGCTTTGCATCCTGAGGCGTCCCCTCCATTTGTATAGCTGCTCGCTCAAGACTGCCCATATTTTCTTTCTGAGCAAGCTCATTGGGAGACTCGCTAGCCGCTTCATCCTGAACCCCATTGTCCTTGTGACTTTGTCGTAGTGTTGAATATCTTCTCGAACCGGGGGCGATAGGCAAGTTCCGTGGGGACTTGAGGGGAAAAGGGCGATACTGCCTACATAGATCTGTAACAAGATTGTCAGCAAAGTCTTTGAATTCCTAGTGAGAGGTCTTGCCTGTGGCATAGGTCCATCGGTAGAATGCGGAGAAGAAGCGGGCCGCTGGTCGCTGGCGGAGGTCCATTGAGGACCCAATTGCGGCGTTAAATCGTTACCATGACATTTGCCTGGAGCTTAGGTTTTTGTCAGCACTCAAAAGGTCGTGCGCCTGCGAATGTGGACTCGAGATGTGATGTCAGCGACCGTTTCGCCCAGCACGCGTCCCGTCAACCTGACCCCGGTCCATAAAAAAGATTTGCCGAAGAAACGCCGACCGACTCCCATCCCGCGACAACGACCACCCCAAACCCATCGCCCACCATCTAACGATCTAATGGCCTCCCCAATTCCCTCCACCAGCGCCCTCCGCGCCTTGCGCCACTCAATCTCCTCCCCAATAGCATCGTCCAACTCGCCGCTCCTCATCTCCCACGCCTCGCGCTCCCAAACCCGACACGCAACGCTCCTCCGCCGCCCCAAAAGACCCTACACCTTCACGCAGCTTGTCACCCTCTCCGACGGCAGCACCTTCATTCACCGCACGACTTCTCCTGTCCCCGTATACAAGAGCACAAAGGATATACGGAATACGCCGCTGTGGAATCCGAGTTCGCAGAAGCTGCTGAATGTCGAGGAAGATGAGGCGGGGAAGCTGGCGGCTTTTAGGTCCAAGTTTGGGAGGGGATGGGATGCCGAGCAGGTATGTGATAGATTGGGGTGGTTGGGGCATGAGAAGGTGATATGTGGTGGATCGCGCTGACATTTGCGACAGGGCAAAGGATCGAGATCAGAACATCTGATGGATTTGATCAGTGGGCAAGGCGCGGCGGAGAAGACACAAAACGATGCGAAGGCGAAACCGGCAGAGGCGAAACCACCAGCGAAGCCCGCAGCGAAGAAGAAATAGTGAGAAGGATCATAATAAGAGGTCAGGGCGTTGTTCTCAAGATAGATGGTCGGAAAAGTACGGGATTCTTCGTCTAGTAGGGCGATAAGTGCGTGCGTTCATAGTTGTATCATATGTTACAATACTGTATACAAGTCTGCCCGTGAGCTGGAAGCCGACTGCGCTCATTTAGCGCAGCACAACCTTGCACCATCGCCCAGCTCTAATCATACTTCGGCGATTTAACCTGCCTCAGCTGGAAAAACCTCGCATGGTTCGCCAACGGATCCCTAAACGGCCACTCCCGATACGCAGCTGCAAGGTCGCTCATCATCTCCCACGTCATCATCCTCACCCTGAGATTGTTCATATTGTATCGGCCCCCTTTCTCCGGGTCCTTGAGCGACGGCACAAGGTCGATAAGTTGCGATGCACCTGCCTGCATGTTTTCCAGTCCCTGAACCACAGTCGCTGACGGGGCGCTCTGAAGCCCAGTAGCAAAATCTTCCACCCAAGCATGCCAATCGGAGTCTTCTCCCTCAGGCCGTGACCGTGGCTCAATGTCCAGGAGTGATACATCATGGGACGGATAGCATTCATCGGCTTTCATGACGAGCGGTTCGTAGGGGCGGCAGTCCCATTGTAGTCGAGGCACGGGGCATGACAGGGCGAGGCGGTCGTCGAGCTCTATCACAACAGACTGCTGGTAGTTCTTTCCTATGTTGTTGACTGCGGCAGCGAAATCATCGTCTAGCTTTTGCAGTTTGTCGATGGCGGCGTCCTTCTCCGCACCGTCGGGCATGCCGAGAATCACACACTCAAGGTGGTAGACTTGCTCGCCAATGTCGCATGCTGCTTCAACCTGTCGCTTGGAAGTCAGAATTTGGTTGGCGTTTGCTCGCTTCTGGGACAAGCCTTTCCCCTCAGCGCTGAGGATGCTTCGCCTCCCGGCTCTGCTTTTCCCTTCTTCTGGGGCTACCTTCTTGACACTTTTCTGCTTCAACTTGAATACGTCAGGGTTGTCTCTGAGCTTCATGTCCACGTGAATATTATCGAGAAGCGATTGCGGAAGGATACCAGAGGTAGACTTTCCAGCCATTTCTTGAGCTCTCAGGTAGTCTTGTATCTCCCCCGACCGCATCGGCCCAGCCTCCTTTGTAAGCTGCGCAATGTCTTCGGCAAAGTCATGTATGTTCTCCCGTCGGTGGGCAGGTAGCTCCATCCCGTGCTCTTTCCCTGACTTCAAGGCTCGCACGACGCTTTCGATTTCAAATTGCGGGGATCGACCGATCGAAGTACGCCCCGCGCCCCGCTCAATATGCGCATTTGTTACCACTTCGGTTGTTTTGGCCAGTGCCCCCACGAAGAAGCTGGTTTTCCCGCGTTGAAATATAGATCGTGGCAGTGGAGACCGAGCATCGGCGCTCGACGTCCAGAACAACATCCGCACCGGACCGTAAGCGTGAAAGCCCTGGTTCTTCCTCGACTGCTGCACGTATTGCATGAGCAGTTGCCTTGCCATTGAGTCGAAGCCTAGGCCGGGGAGCTTGGGATCCCACAGCAGGCTCCCTGTCACAAGGAGCGACGTATTGATCTGCCGCGACGCTGGATCGCCAGGCTCCAAACGTTTCTGCTGAGGAAACACATTCGCATCCAACACTTGTTGTAGCGACTCATGCATGACCGGATTGCCATGGCATAGCTTATATTTGGAGCCTGGGCGTTCGACGAGCGGTCGGAGGTACGATTCGAAGTGCGTAGAGGGTTCGAGGAGGACATGCGTTCGAGGCTGGAGGTACTCGTGAACTTTCTGTGACCAGAGGCCGGCCCCGGGGTTTATATCGAGGATGTCGCATCCTTTATACTGCTCGAGTTGAGGCCCGATGTATTGCAGAACATCATCTATTTAAGCTGCATCAGCAAGATCTCAGTACTTCAGTGCTATATGGGCGCAAGATTCAACATACTGCAAAGTCCTGGGCTCACGATCTGTGACCTAGAGTAGCGTGTCTGTCCATGGCGATAGGTGGGGTCAAATGTAATGCCTTCGCCCTTGCTCAGCTCGACCGCCAATGGATAAGTCGAATTTGGCAGCAGTTTTTCTGGAGGCCACTTCTTTGAGGAGGAACCTGGACCTCTAGGCGCATATCGAACGAGCGTCCGTCTCATAGGGGACGAGGCGCAAGAGAAGTCGGATTGTCTGGCACTTGTACCTGCAGACGGGAACATCCGATGTCGCGAAAATCGCGAGGTCACGCCCCCACACCGTCGGGACGGTATCCTTCTAGCCTATCCTGGCATTAGCGTGAAGCTAAAATTAAGCCGCACCTATGAACCTATCCTTTGGCAAGACCCTAGACACCTTCTCGCCGCATTGGATACGTCGATTGGCGCGTTGCAAGTTTCTCAACATCAAGTGTATACCTTTCCTCGAAGGCCGGCGCGGTCATGATGACGAGATACACGCGTCCGCCGCGGTTTCTTGAATATTGGCATCAATTTTGCAAAAGTCAGAAGACAATACAGAGTGATTACATAAAGGTTGCTACTCACAAATTTCTGCAAGAGTATTGATGCTTGAGGCTACGACATAACGAGCTTAATCAGCTGAGCCGTGGAGGAAAGATGATGGGCATTCGTACCGAATCCACAGTCCTGCGTTCACTGTCCGAAAGAGATATTCACGCCTGTCTATGGCTCTTCGGACGAACGAGATTGAGGATAACAGACATCATACCGGGGGTGCATCGGATCTGCATGGTATTCGAGAATCGAATACGCTCCTGGCATCTCAACGGTCAAAAGCAACCCAATTCACGATGAATTACGGAAGCACCACTCACACCCCGGACAAGCCCGTCGATGAACGCAGATCGAGGAAGGAATTGCAAATTGCAAATTGAGATCGATGAGAGTGGATTTCGAAGTGCGTAATAGAACTCGTCTTGGCTTCTCCTTGACCGAATCGCAAGCACGGTTTATTCGAGGGTACTAATGCCAGACGCCGCGGGGAGGTAGGAGCTCATCGCCCGGCATGTCTCAACGTATGCAAAGTTGCATTAGTGGTAAAAAGATGATGTTCTAAGCGCTTATCATATTTAGATGAGAAGCACTGGCCAAGCTAAAGCAGAGAGAACACAGCTTGGGATAGTGTTCAGGAAACCACAGCCGTATGGCATCTGAGAGGCCATTAAACGAGGATCGCGATGCCGTATGTCGACTTTAACGGTCTCGAACGGGCCTGGGCTGCGACGTGCGTGCCCCTAGGATCCGACACCTGGAAAACTGCGCGTTAACGATAGCCATGGGCGTCGTAGGAAAGGAGTACTTATCAAGACTAGTTTGACGGAAACTCGAGATCACAGCGGCCTAAAAGAAGTCAGCAGCAAGCACGGAAATGCATGTGTCCCACTTAGCTCTTCTTCGTCGTACAGACTATCACTTCTCGGCGCTAAGATCATCGAATCGCCGCTATCGCCGCCTGTCCTGTATCCGCAATTCAAGATTGTCAGCATAAAGTGCCTCTCCTATGAGTACAAGGCACTTATCGTCAGAATGAAGAAGTATAGCAAGAATAGCCAACCCTGCGAACGAGTTAACGACGAAATGGCAAGGGGGCATGGGTTACTTTGCCGATCCTGATCCACGTCCAGTTGGTCTTCCACGCATCGGGCCCTGTGAGAAGTTAGCGTACGTAGGGGAGGGCATTTGCGTTAGCATCCGCAATCGCTCTCTACAGTCTTGACACCCTTACCTACGACCTCCTTTTGAGAAGAGAAATGCAGCTTCCTTAGAGCGCGAGGAATATGACCGACAAGGAAGCTTTGTTCCTATCACTGATTTTGAGGTCGAATTTCAAATACTATTACCTTCTCGTAGTAGTCCAAATTCAGATATTCGCTGTAAATCGTTAGTCGATTGTGTCTGGGCGCGTAAAGAGTGAGCCGTTGCCCTTGCCAGATCTCACCGGCTCGTTTGTGCCTGTTGCGATTCGAAAAAAAGTCTCTAAAAAATGATATTAATACCTTGCAGAAACCTCCATTTACACTCTTGCGCGACAGAGGTATGTACTTTCAATGCTTTCTAAATAGCTGCATAAAAATGTTCCGACAGCACTCTTTTCCACCCTTTCCGAACACTCATTCAATAAAAGTGTGAAGGACCGATAATAGGGTCTAAGCGAAATTCGGAGAGGATAAACCTACCGCCATACCGTCAAGGCCCCCACGCCCAACAATCCTGACTAGTATACCACCCATATAACAAATACCAGCTCCTAGAATGCTAGTCATCAGGATACTCGTCCTTCACGTTGCTGACGAACTTCTTATTCTCCGAATCCCAGCGCATGAAATGCCGGCCTGCGAGCTCCATCATGGCCGGTACAGGAGGAGAGATTCGCCAATCGTCTACGCTTGTGATGTTTTCCTCGGCGACGTAGCGGACCGATCGATCGATGACTCTGAAGAGTTCAGGTCAGCAGGAAGATTGCAATAACGTGGAAGAAGACTTACAGGGCGTGATAAAAAGCCTGTCCGCGACCACCCTTCAGACGATCCACACCCATGTTTTGGATCCAATCCTCGCCTGCGCTGCAGGTGGTGTCCCACCCTGTGATGAGGGCATAATATGCATACCGCTTGTGCTGAAACACCATGCCCACTTTGTATTTGACGTTCGCTGTTTCCGCGTTGCGAGTCTTGATAGTTTTACGCACGCTGTCCATGTTGTGCAGCACGTGTACGAGGTTCGTCAGACGCGTGCCTTCAGCATCGTGCGCGAACAAAGGCACGACATATTGCTCGATGAGTACTAAGTCCCACGGATAGTGCGACTGGAAGTGCTCAAGAAGGTAGGGGAGGTACTGGCGACGGCGGCTAGAAACGCTGGAGAGCTCCCTGGCATCTTCGCTGGGGCCGAGCATCATCATGGCCCAGATTGAGGCGTAGAAGGCGGCGTCCATGTCGGGGTACGTCTGCGCCCAGACGGCATGAATACTGGATCTATCAGTATGTGTCTGGCGGATCGTCTGTACAGAGTTCATAATGTTGCGCGCTGTTCGTAGAACCATTTCACGTGTGTTGGTGGCTGAAAGAAAAGGCGCGTGATCCCGCATGGGTATGCCCAATTCGCTGAGGTTGCGCTGCAGATCCGCCTTGCGAACTTCGTTTGCGGAGCGGAAGGGGTCCAGGTACATATACTCGAGATCGGGAGAGCTGCTGGGCCTGCAGTCGCCGTCAAGGGTGTAATCTTTTGGCGCGTAGACGAGGCAGTAGACGTGGAAGATGAAGCCGCAGGGACGAGCATCGAGTCCAAGACGCCGTGCGATGGCGCAGTAGATGGCCACTGAGATCAAAGGGAGCGCGGGATGGTCTTCAGTTTGGAGAACCCAGCCGATGAAAGAATTCCGGAGATCGCGGTAAGAGTCATCGGACACACCTTCGAAGCCCTGCTCTCGGAGGGAGCTGGCGAGAGTAGATGCCTTGTCCCTTGTATTCATGGTAGGAAACGCAGGGTGCGTTTCTAAAACGGTTCTTGCGACATGATTCAAGTACGCGTCCATAAAGTCGAAATCTGCGTTCACTTCCGGCCTGGTGAACATATCGTATGCTCCTAGTGCCGTCTCGATCGGGACATCCTTACCCTCTTGCAGATCCTTCCACACATTGATAGCCATCTCGCGCTGAATACGCTCGAGGATCGCTTTTGCGTAGAATCGCCTGGCCAGTACATCTTCGACCCCGTCGTCGCAATTCATCTGCCGAAGCAAACAGTCTTTTGCGTCATATCCGAAATAGGCAATCTCATTGATATACCGGTTGCGCTCTTGCTGTGTCGCTAGGATGTGCTCAAACATGTGCATCGATTGTCGCTCGATGTTGATGCGCTGCATGAAGAGACCACGCCAGTTGGTTTCTGAGAGAGGCCCAGCGAATTTGGCCTTGATGCGGTGGTAAGGCGACCATGACTTGAATTGCAGGCGGCACAGATGGCGCCAGATGAGAGGAGCATCAGAGGTGAGTTTGCGGAAGTGCTGGTTTGTCTGTGAGAAGAACAGAGTGGAGGGTACGTCGAGATTGAGGAGTATTTCATCGAGAATCTCGGTGGGGAGGTCGGCAATGCTGATTGCCATTGTGGAATATACTCGTGCTAGACGGCCGGGCACCCTTCAGTGGCGGTGGTTGCGATTTTGTGAAGCCGGCGTTGGGACTGCGAGGTGTGGTTGTAAATTGTGGTGCTTGGAGGAAGAGGACAAAGCCGCGGTATCTCCCAGAGTGATAATGGGTCTGCTCACGCGTGGATGACGATCCAATCCAATAACCCCCCGCCGAACGGTGTGTGGTTGTCCACGAATGTCGTCAGTCGCCAAGTTTGCCTCAAAGTAGATGACATAATCAGCCGCGGCAACAGATTACGATAGTGCACCTCAGCAAATATTATTCTAGCTCAACAAGTCGGTAAGTAGTCAGCAATGTCTCTTGATAGGACTTATATCTCGAGCCTAGATCTGTTAATCTCCAATTCTCGTGCGAGCTCGACCGCACTGACGCTGCTATGATCCATTCACACCTCTTCTCAGAGCTAGAGCGGGGTCTTGGCAAGCCATCGGAAAGCTGCGGAAATGCTCCAGCTCGTGTCGCGACGCTGATGGCTTCAAGTGAGCGGCGCGCCTGTTCATTTGAGCTATCAACTTGCGAGCTTCAGTCTCTTTTTGAATCAAGCTGAGCTGATCAGCGGTCCGGTGGGTAGTCAGCCGGATCCCGCGCTTTTCCACACGCCGTCGTGCTGGATCGCGCTAAGATTAATTGCATCACTTCCCGCTGCAGGGCGTTCGCTGCAATATGACGACCTAAAAGGCAGCCTTAGACCTTTCACATTCTTCTCTCCAGTATCCTTTCCCCTCTCTCGTATACCTTGCCCTCCATCCTCCATCCTCCATCCTGCGCAAACATGGCGGACCTCAAGCGCGTCGAGTCATTCCAATACCCCTCCGGCCACTATGCCCATCTCTCGGACAACCAGCAGGCACAGCTCGACGAATTCAAGAGCATATGTGCCAAAGAAGGCTATTACACTCCAGCCGTTCCAGCGACCCAGACTCCATCTAGCCATGACGATGAAACGCTACTGTGAGACTCCAGTGATGTGGGGACATGCAAGGTACCGTCCGGAAGCTGATTGCATGCAGACGATACCTACGCGCGCGTCGTTTTGTCCCCGCCGAAGCTTTCAAGCAGTTCAAGGACACAGAGGACTGGCGAAAAGAGCATGACATCAACGAGCTCTTCCACACCATTGAGGTAGACGAGTACGAGCAAACGCGCCGGCTGGTACGTGGCCCCCAAACCGCGCCATGCTTACCTCCACTGACAACACCACACAGTATCCGCAATGGCTAGGACGACGCGACAAGCGCGGAATACCAGTCTTCCTATTCGAAGTAGCGCCGCTGAATTCGAAGAACATCTCGGCCTACGAGAAAGACCTCGCCAAGGCTCTCACGACGTCACCCAAGGTCTCGACGAAGAACCTCCGATTGTTCGCGCTGTACGAGGCGTTGACGAGATTCGTGCTCCCCTTGTGTTCCGCCGTCAACCGCAAGCATCCCGAAACGCCGATATCGCAGAGCAACAACATCGTAGACATTAGCGGGGTGGGTTTGAAGCAGTTTTGGAATCTCAAGGGACATATGCAGGATGCGTCGCAGCTGGCGACCGCACACTACCCAGAGACGCTGGATAGGATATTCATTATCGGAGCACCTGCCTTCTTCCCGACTGTGTGGGGTTGGATCAAGCGCTGGTTCGACCCCATCACTGTGTCCAAGATCTTCATCCTCTCGCCAGCGAACGTCTACCCAACTCTCTCGCAATACATCGATCCGGAGAACATTCCTAAGAAATATGGTGGGCAATTGGATTTTGAGTTTGGCAACATGCCGAACCTGGAGCCTGAAATCGAGGCGGCGATGAAGTGGGAGGCACCAGAGACACAGAATGGCAAGAACACATTCCCAATAGGGCCCATGCGATGGGAGGAGGGTGAGAACGGTGAGATGAAAGCCGTGGCTGTGGGAAGCGTGAAGGGTCAACCACGGCGAAAACTCATCTTCACCATCCCGGATCCCGTGGGCGCGAAAGAGAAGGGGCTCGTCGGAAATACTCCAGTCGACGAAGAGGAGCTCGCACTCACCACCGTAGGGACTGCGACTCAGCCGGAAGACACCGATGACACCAATGGTGACATGCCGCCGCCATCCGATACTCCAACACCTTCCGCGACCCCAAAGCCGGAGTCTCAAGCTACAACGACGACCACACCCGCGACCTCCACCACAGACTCGCGTGCAGAGTCCCGCGCCGACCAAAGTAAGGATCTCCCCATTCGAGAAGGCACCTCAGAAACCCGCTACGAGCAGCAAACACAAACCCACGCCTCGGGCCAGCTCGAGGAGGGCACGCCTCACTCTGCTGTCAATGACCACGGTCATGGCGACAAGACTGTCACTATGGAGCCTGGCACGGTTGGTCAAGCGCCCAAAGATGTCTCTATCCCTACCCAAGAGCCACCGGTTCCTGGATACATCGACCAGGCGAAGCAGGTCGCTGCTTCCGCAACCGCGGCGGTCACCTCGACGGTTGGTGGGGCTGCGAGCGCTGTAACGGGGCTCGTCGGCGGCGGTGCAGCGAAGACGGAGGAGAAGGTCGAGGAACCAGTAGTCGAGAAAAGCCCAGAGCAGAAAGAGTTGGACGAGAAAGTTGAACAAAAGGAGGGTGCCACTGTGGAAGACTTCTTGAGGGAGAAGAACACTAGTAAAGTGGCGGCATGAACATGTGCTCAAGACGATTATTAATGTTGAATTGGAGACGGAACGATGAGCATACACCGTCGGGTCTCAGCACGAAATTCGAAAAAGATGTCTGAGCAGCAGGAGTCCTATTGGATTTATGTGTGTTGTGGCTGTTGATCTAAAGCCACTCGGGCGAATTTCCTTTTCTGTGCATTCTGAAGTGGAGGGTCTGTATACCCGTCGTTCCTAGGGCGTTTCTGCTGGATCCCGTACCCTAGGGTAGTCCCTTCGATAGTCATCCTCCTGCATCTTAGCTTTTCCAACGCGAGCAAGTATGCCTTGCTCCAGAATCGTACTTGTGTGGCCCGAGAATGACCCAATAACAACTTCTATCCAACACATGCGACTATAACTCTCCGCGCATGCATAACCCCACACCAGCGACCATTCTCACCACAGGTACGGTACTTGTCACTGCCCCTAATCCAAGCCCATAGCTCGCGTAAATGAAGTCTAGAACACATATCTCAAATACTGACGTATAGATAAGTACGCAGGTAGTCAGAATCGCTTAGAGTCCAGCTCTAGCTTAGAACTTTCAACGTTCCCTGGCGGCCCGCCGATCCGGGATTGTTGCAATTCCATGCAGTCTCCCCGCATGGCAACATTCCCTTAGCGTCGACATGCCGCTTGCTTGATTGATACGAAGGTCCGATGAGCTGAGTTGTGGGGTGAGAGATGGTCACTAGCAACTCGGGTACATTAGTGTGTAAGAGGGGGCTTGGGGTGACATGTGTCAAGGGAGCGTAGCGCGTGGTGCGTTGGAGGAATCGAAGTTAGCTTGGGCGACAGGCTACGAAGCTTGGATCAGCGATGGCAACGCGGGCGAGATGCACTTAAATGTCAATGTTGTACTGTATACTGTTGTGCGTTGGAACTTGAGGACGTTGCGCCCGTTCCTTCCTTGAAAGGACTCGACGAAGAACGCACGTGCCGCTTCAAGCACCTAGGTACCATCTAGGTATTACCGTGAAGGATACCAAAATCCCTGATGTATCGCAGTCAAGGTTGCTAGGGCGCATCGATTCGTGAAACCTCGGTCGCGATGCAGGCTTCCTAGCCATCTGAGACTACCAGGTCTCAACCGAGTCCGTAGAGCTGAACCAAAGTCTAGACACATGCCACATGGTATCACAAATTCGGATATGGAAACCAACAGCCCTAGATTTGCATAACGTCGGACCAATACTCGGTACATTGTGTACAGCCCCAAGGCGCTGGGCTCGCCGAAATAAAACCTGGCTGTACAGATGAAGTGAGGAAATGTGCGCTCGTACCCGTGGCACGTGGGCGCAGGTAGCGTGGAGCCCACGATCGGGAGCGGGAGCGGGAGATTGCAGAGCGTAGGGGACAAAGGTGGGTCCGGATCGATGTCGCGACTACGGATGTAAAGGGTGTCAATGTGAAGAGGGTTGCGAAGTGGACGACAGCAGGTCGAGCTTCGATCAAGTGTAGTTGTGGTTCTTCCAATTCGTGCCGAATACGTAAAGCAATAGCGAGTGCGCAAAATCCTGTCGAGCGCGCAAATATGCGCCTAACAGCGCAAGACCGTTGGTATCGTGACGAAGGTACACTCATTTAGTGCTCTATAACCAATAACAGGGAAGAAATGATCAAGAGACAGCCAGAGTAGTAGTCAGGAGACCATAGACCCCGAGTAGATATTGACTATTGATATATAATGCTTCACTGCATTCAATGCAGTTTCGCAACATTACACGCTCCAACGCGACAAGACCATACCTCATCACCATACCTCCATAACCCATCCATTACGCATTATATCTTAAGAGCGATGCTTAGACCTTGGTCTCAACGTTCTCAGTGCCTACTGGGACCTCGATGTGCTTCTCAGCAAGGTGCATCTCAGCAGCGAAGGTGGAATGCGGCTTCCACTTGGCAGAGGTGCGGGGGGTAGACTCCTCCAACATCTTGTCGACCTGCTCAAGGGTAAGACCCTTCGTCTCCGGGACGAGGAAGTAGGCGAAGAAGACTGGCGATCTGTTAGCATTCGAATGCGCTGTTGGAAGATCCACTTGAACTTACAGGAAACGCAGCAAAGACCGCCCCACATGAAGAACACGTTGGAGCCAAGTTTGGCGGAGTGCGGCTGGTCGGCGACGAGGTAGGGCGTAATGACACCGATGATGCAGTTCCAGAACCAGTTGGAGGAGG
Source organism: Pseudomonodictys pantanalensis (assembly GCA_019022785.1). Lineage (NCBI taxonomy): Eukaryota > Fungi > Ascomycota > Dothideomycetes > Pleosporales > Parabambusicolaceae > Pseudomonodictys > Pseudomonodictys pantanalensis. Next base: position 94,134 of record JAFHBV010000249.1, read on the forward strand.
TGGAAAGGCCGACACCACGGGAGCGGATGGTGAGCGGGAATATCTCACCAATGACGATCCATGCAGAGGGGCCCCAGGTGATGGCGAAGGAAGAGATGTTCAAGCAGATGAAAGCAATCATCGCACGGGTGGCGTTTCCATTGTGCTTGGAGGGTTGGCCAGCAGTGGCGCCGATAATAGCAACGATGAACTGCATCACCACCATGAGTCCAGCACCCCAGATGAGGAGCGTGCGACGACCAAGCTTCTCAACCAGGACGAAAGAGACGGGAGTGGATAGTACGTTGACGAGAGTAGTGACCAGCGAGATCAAGAAGGGGTTAGAGATTGAGCCGAGCTGCTGGAAGAAAACGGTACCGAAGTAGAAGATGAAGTTGATACCAGTCAGCTGTTGCATCATCTGCAAGAGTATACCAAGGATGGTACGACGGATGTTTGATGACGGCGAACTGATCTTGCCCTCGAAGCATGCCATCCAGGAGCCAAGATAAGAGGTAGCAGGAATGACGGACATCTCATACTCGTGGTTGGCAATGATCTCAGCGAGCTCGTCTTGGATGTACTCTGAGTCGACGGGTTGGCCACGGACGCGAGAAAGGGCCTTAGCAGCCTTGTCGAGCTTGCCCTTCTTGACGAAGTATCGAGGAGACTCGGGGAGCAGGGCCAATCCAATACCCAAGATGAGAGCCCAGAGGAACTGGACGGCGATCGGGATACGGTAGGAGCCAGTGTCGCGGCGGTTCTGAGTCGCGTAGACGACGCAGTTGGCCAAGAGGATACCGATGGTGATGCAGAATTGGTAGCCGGCAACAACAGCGCCACGGACTTTGCGGGGAGCGATTTCAGACATGTACCTGGCAAAAATTAGTGGAAGAAGGGCGCGGATCGCGTTCGACAGGACTTACAGAATGACAATGGCTGAGATGAAGCCAACACCGAAACCAGCGACGAGACGACCGCCAACCATGACGTTGAGACCAGTTGAAGCAGTCTCAAGGATACCACCAATGACGAAGATCAGGCAGCCCAAGATGATAGTGAGCCTTCGGCCAATGAAGTCTGCGACATCACCAGCAAGGATGGCTCCAAAGAAGGTACCGGCAGAGAGAATGGAGGTTGTCAAAGACTGCTGCCATTGAGGCACGACGAAGGTGTGCTTCCTGTAGTCTTTGACCGCGTCGCTGCCGGGAGCGAGGCCAGGGAACTTGATCTCGGGGTACGTCTCGCCGGTGTATTGGTGAATGAAGTAGTCCATACCAAGGACACCTCCCATCCAACCCGTGTCATATCCGAAGAAGATACCGCCAAAGGCCGCGAAGGCGACGATGAGGTATGCTCTGACGGTCACGGGTGCTTCGACGCGATTGACATCGCTCGTGCCAGTGACGGCAACAACTCCTCCACCAGGCATGATGGCAGATGTGTTAGGGTTCCGATGAAGGAGAGTAAAGACTTGAGGAAGACGGTCTGGCACCGACGAGGACCCGCGTCGCGAAAAAAAGGAGCTGGGGATGCTTCGACACGTTGGCAAGCAACAGCGCGGAGCTCCAGCTTTTAATATCAGCACCCCGGCGCTGGTGATACAGCAGTTCGGTGGCTTCTGATCCATGGGTACAGTAACATTATCTGTACTAGACTAGCTACTTTCGGCTGAAGCTCCGTGGAAGCGCTTCTAGAAGGATGCAGTCGACCCCTCACGAGTGGTTGAACCCTTTCCAGGCCGATGGACGCCCACGCGCGAAGCCTGAACGCGGATCCATGCAGTCAGGGACGATCCAACATTGCCATGGTACTGTGAGGGACAGCGCAAGAAGCCAAAAGCAAACAGAGATTTAGGAGACAAAACGGCGAAATGAGACGGCTCCTACGCACAGCTCCGGCTGGTTTGCCTACAGGCGGAATCCAACAAGTGGTCCGGGTGAGATGCGGACAGCTGGGGGAGGCGCGAAAGCTGGGGTGCCAAGCTTGGGCAAGCATCGCCAGCAGGCGGTCTTAGCATTGGCCGGCTGCAGGATTTTCCCTCATTCGACCCTTGTTTCGAGCCGAGGCCGCAATCTTGGGCGAATTGCAAGGAGATTGCGCTCGGGACGAGCTGGCGCTAACTGGCTCTGTCAACACCACCGCCATCAAGCGTTTCTCTTTGTGGATCCTCCAACTCGGCCTGAGCGCGAGCCGCCATGCTAGCCTCGTGCTCACATCACGTTGCTCGATGAGAAACAAGCCGGCTGCACATGACCATGGCGGCGCGACTCCTCAGCTAGTCCAGCACAGAGTGGATGGTGTCCGGAACAAACCTGAGTTGGGACCGACGGCTCGGTTGCCCTTGGTTTGGTCGCCCCAGTCGTGCATAGTCTCCGAAACAAGATCGCTCTGGATGTGTTTCGCAAAGGCTGATCTGTATAACTGGTAAAGTGAAAGGCTATACAGTACGTGTGGCCTGTCTTAACAAAATAAACCCCTCCATCTGGTCTCTGAAGAAACCAGGCTCCGAATACGGGGGCAGCACAACGTTGTTGAACCCTGGTCCCACCACTATGCAGCACTTCGCGTGCATAATCGTTGGTTAGGAAAGCAGTCCAATATAGTGGCCGAAGACTGATTGGTTCCCACCTCCGCGTGCCAGGTGTTTGGAAATATACCACGGGGAGTCCGTCTCCCCAATTACTCGCCGCGACACGACCCTCGTCCCTGTGACACATGCCTCTTCGATCGTCCCTCCCAACAGCAGTCTGCTGCTGAGACCTGTCATTCGCCTTTCGCCTCGTCGCACATGAGTTGGAGGGGCGCCTGGAGCTGCGTCGATGTTGATGTCTCAGGAAGGTGCTCCTCGGCCAAGACAATGATTCGTTGTGGGTGTGAATCAGCGCTAGTGGCGTGTTTAGCGGTGCTACCATTCCCTCTCTCAGAGCCACAGCCGTGCGGCACATCTGGAGAACCCCTGTGCTCCGTCCATGGCTTGGTGGCTACCTTCACATGCGCGTCACCAGGACGTCTCTACGATCTTTGCTTTTCTTTGGCGTTTTGCGTTCAGCGCCTTGAAGCTTCGCCTTCAACATAACGAAAAAGTCTGATGTGCCAAATGATGGGCGCATAAGCCCTGAGCTCGTCATGCGGATCCCCATCTCTTGCGGCCGCTCATTTCGGGCCCAAGCGTAGATCGGGGGCCAATCGCGACGCGCGAGTAAGTCTAAAGACAAAAGCATTTGATGCGTTTTCCTAACCAATCAGCTGCTTCGCAACCCACGATGTTACCGCAGAAGCGCCACACGGCGTGTGAACAAAGCTTCAAAGATGCTGCTGCATACTCGGACCGAGTAAAGGCTGCCTCAGCAGCGTGTCATCGGTGGCTGGCGAATACGAAGCGCCATCACGTTGGCAATTTTCTGCGGGGAAGCCGTTAGGTTGGCTTTAGTATGCTTGCAGTCGGAACACTTACTGTTTTCTGCAACATGTCCAATATCTCGGAGGTCAGCCCTTTCAGAGATCTGGTGGTTCGAGATCATGATGGGGCCCCACAAAGTCCAGTTTCCTTCCACTTTGGAGTCGCAGAAGCGCGATAGAGTGGAGACTTCTCTCCAGGTACGGGAATGGTGTTCGGCATTCGTTATTAGGGGAGGTAGCCCGCAGTTGCTGGACCTCTAACGATGAGTCTCGAACATTTTGAAGTGTCCACTTAGGCGCGTTCCGTTCGGGCTTTTGCAGACCGAATTCGATCAAACTGGAGTTTGTGCCGTGCGTGCGAGTCAAGATTTGAAGCTATCGTGTCGGATGCTGACGGGCACGCGAACGCCCCACCGGACAGTGNCACGATATTTTTTGAGTGTCTCGACCATGGCGGCGGTATTTGACATTCCTGGATCTCGGGGCGTCGGATCTACCCAATTTCGGATTGGATCGAGATTAAGACGCTGTTCAGAAGTAAATCGAGTCTCTCATCCGCTATCGGATCACTGGGGACGGCGATTGCTTGCTGGTACAAGTTGCTGACGCTGTCTAGGCCCGGCTCAGCTAGGGTAGTCATGGAAGTTGCACGATTCCTTCGAAGTCATCGACGCCTAAGGGCTGAATGGGGCTCTTTATTTAAGCTTGTCGCTTGTTCAATCTGAGAAGCATCAGTGTGGCAAGCAAATGGGCTTGTATAAGCATTGATGAGTAAGTTATAACGAGACCTTTAGTACCCCCGACTTCTTTACGTGCAAGAAAAGACGACAGACAGCATTATATCTGTACCGGCTTGTCCGGGTCTAGGAAGCGCAAGTATGCTTGGCATCCTGGTAAGGTGAGCGTTATAGTCACTTTGACTTTGCCGTGGGAAGTGGTCCTGAGCAAGAAGGGGGTGAAAGAAATAGAAGAGGTGATGAACGAGGTTCTATTAAGCTCGTGCCGGGCCACACCTTCCTCCGTGTTGCCGGGGGGTGTACGCCGCGGTGTCACGACATCACGTGCGGGACGTTCGTATCACCAGCCTCACTTTTGCGGGGCCTCGAGCACTTCACCACCACTCTGCAACAACCTCACCCACCATGTCGGTATGTAGCCCGCTGCCGCTTTCCGCCATGTATCACTGACCGCTGCAGCCACGAGAGACCGAAACCATCGTCGTCGAGACTTCTCCGCCTGCGTATCCCGGTGGCTACGGTACCATCGAGGTGCACCACCACCATCATCACGTCGTCGGCGCACGAGTCCGTCGCAGGTCCGCATGCTGCAGAGCCATATTCGCATGCTTCTTAATACTCCTCATTGTCGGTGCCTTCTCCAGCCTATGCTTCGTTGCCCTGAATTACTACAACCTCTCGAAATGCGAGCAGAAGCGACACCCGTGGGATGAGCCGTGCACAGACTGGCTTGGGAGGGGCCATCGTCATCACAGAGGCTTTTGGCCGCCGTGGAAGTGAGATTAGACGATGAGATGAATCTGCGCGGTAGTCGGACGTGCTTGGATAACAAAGAGGGGGAAACTGAGTTTGGCTGTCAGTTCTGAGTCCTTCCTTGACTGCCTATGGATACCCATCTTTACCAATCAATTTATGCTTTTGGGTATTTCCTTGAACCTTTCCCAAGTATCTGCTCCTGACCAGGCATGAGGACTACTATCAGGGCTCATATATGCAGTGAATCACTCAACGATTAATCATGCTGCAACGGGTACTCAAGTCCACCACCCGTTGTACTCGCGACACGACATGCAGTCAACCTCATTGTGTAGGAAAGTCTTATATGCATGATTGAGGGAGGCGTACCACACATACGCATAACCCGCAGTCGCCCTGACCATGTCGAAATGCTGTAATCATCAAACGTGTTCGCTGTTTACCGCCAGGGCCATGCCCGAATCTTTACGACACTGATGCCAGTTGACCGTGCCCCCAGAAACCAAGAATGACCATCAGGATTCAGCAGGCGAAACGTTGTGGAAGAGGATATCGTTAAGTCTGTCGCTATAGCTAGAGAAGAAGGATGAGGATTGTACACGAGCCGCGACTCCGGCATCTCACTCGGTTGAAGAAGAAGCAGAGGAGAAAGAAGAGGATGGAGATAAAGAAGGAGCAGAAGCAGAAAAAGGCCCAAGCGATGAAGACCTTCGACACCTCAGACGCGTTCCAGGGAAGATACCCTGGTCAGCCTTCTGGGTCGTTATTATTGAAATGTTCGAACGCTTCTCCTTCAATGGGACCTTTGTCGTGTGCTCATCTCCCACTCCCATCTTATTATTTTTGCTAAGAGGCGACGAGTCCTTCTTGCAACAGCCACTGCCCCCCGGGTCAACAATAGGTGCAGGGTTCAAGGGGCAGTCAAACGCTCTCGGCTTCGGACAGCGTGTATCGACTGCTATCTCAACAAGTGAGTAACACAGAAACAAATTGTACTCGTCATCTTACACCTCGGAAAGCCAGTCTCTGGATGTGTATATTCCCGCTGCTCGGAGCATTCGTCGCGGATCGGTACCTCGGCCGATACAAAGCACTGCTATGGTCAAATATGATAACCATTGTTGGACATTTCATCCTTGTCTGCTCCGCCCTACTGTCAGTCATTATACACCCGCACGTTGCGTTGGCCCCATTCCTGATCGGCGTCATTTTCATGGGCATCGGATTCGGAGGCATCAAGTGAATACTTCCTTCCCCACAATACTTATTCTGAACTGACACGAGCAAGGCCCAACATCGCAACACTTATCTTGGAACAGGTCCGCGATACCAAGGTCAGAGTTATCCAAGACAAAAAGGGAAGACGCGTGGTCATTGATCCTGAGGTGACTCGATCGCGAGTGCTCCTGTGGCTCTATGCTTTCATCAATCTTAGTTCCATCCTGGGGCTGTTGTCGATGGTGTATGTGGTAAGTACATCACACTCTCACTCTCGTTTGACTAGACGGTCGGTACCGCACCTCCACGCGACCACAAAACTGACTGAGATGGCATAGGAGAAATACATCGGCTTCTGGCTCTCCTACACCATCCCCCCGATCATTTTCCTCGTCTGTCCTCTGATCTTCTTCGCACTCCGTAAACGCCTTGAGGCTGCCCCGCCTGTCTATCAAAGGGCAATGGTCGTGGAATCCTCTCACATTGTCAGTCAGTCCACTTCCACGTCGCATCTCACCACTAACTGCTCCCCAGCTACCGCAACATCCACCACCCCGACATCTGGAACCGCGTAAAGCCCTCCCTGGATGACATTCGACGACGTCTGGGTCGACGAAGTGAGCCGGAGTCTGCGAGCCTGTCGCTGCTTCTTGTGGTACCCTTTATACTGTCCGTCTCCCCCCCTTCCCCTCCCCTTCCACACAATCCCACCTAAAGCTACCCAGTCCCCGCCTTCAAACAAATGAGCACCAACATGCCCGCCTTGGCCACCTCCCCAACGACGTCCTGATAAACTTCAACTCGCTCCCCTGCATGCTCTTCGGCCCCCTGTACACACACGCTATCTACCCCTTGCTCAACCGCTGCAACATCCGCTTCCGCACCCGCACTGCGTCCCACGGGCTTCTTCTGCGGCGGCGGCGCCGCCATGGCCACCCTTGCTGTCATACAGCACTACATCTACGTAAACAGCAGCTGCGGGAGGTTTGCGAGTCGCTGTGCGGCGGACCGCCACGGCGACAAGTTGAGCGTCTGGCTGCAGGTGCCTCTGTATATGCTGCTGGCGAATAGCGAGATTTTGGCGATTGTGCCGGGCATTGAGTATGCGTATTCGCAGGCCCTCAAGAATAGGAATAGTTTGGTGGTTGCGATATTTTATTTTCCGGGCGTTTTTGGGGCGGCGCTGGCGAAGGGATTGGTGCCGTTGAGTTAGGATCCGTATTGGAGTGGAATCACGGGGGTGTGGCCTTGTTGAATGGCATAGGTGCTGTTGGTATGCTGTTCTTTAGTGGCACTGCGCAAGTAGGCGATTGGGAGAGGTAGAAGCAGTAGAGCAGGCCTCTGCTGTCTAGGTAGCCTTGGTGTATGTAAGGGTAGTGCTGGATAAGGAGGAGGATATGGATCGGGATGTGTATGCACTGTGTCAAGACTAGAAGGGTGAAGGAATCGACATGTGACAATGGTCATATTGATCTGAGGTCTCTCCGGCTACCTACTCCACCACCTAGTTCTCCTTCGCAAACAGGTGGAGGTTCTCCTCTAAGAAGCCGTTCCCGGCAAGCATGCCTAGCCAGGTCTGGATCGCGGGACCGTAGTCCCAGCGACGCTCGCTGGCCTTGGCCATCTCCTCCTCCTCCCTCATCTCCTCCTGGTCCCACTGCCCCACCAGACCGTCCAACTCACTGACTACCTGCCGGCGCCGCAGCAGCAACTCCTGGACTCCCTCCGAGTCCATCTCTGCCGAGACTTCCTCCGGCACCGGGAAGCCGGCCATGGCCTCCCGGGTGATTCCCGAGAGGAAGATCGGAGAGCGTGGAGCTCGGAGCTCGTCCTCCGTCGCGAAGGCGCGCCAGTCGGGCTGGACGGCGGCGAGGCGGGATTCAATGGCTGCCAAGGTGTTGTGGCCCTGGCAGATTTGGGCGCGAAGCCCGACGAGCGGGGATTGGGAAATGGCGTAAACGCCGTAATCGTCATCGCCGGCAGCCATCAGCGTCATTAGCTTTTCGCTAATGGCAGCGGTCCACGATTCCGGCTTCGAAACGTCGTACGAGCCCATGAGAGTAGGTTGCGCGTCCAGACCGTCGAGTTTCCAGACTTGGCCATGAATTGGCACGAAGGCCAGGTAATGATGCGCATTCTCGTCGAAACTGGATTCTGTATTCGTGGAGTCTTGAGAGTCGCGGCGGGAATGGCCCTTGTTGATCTTGTGCGCCAGCTGCTTGTCATTCTCGAGCATATCCATCTTCTTGGCGAAGGAGTTGTGGATCTTCTTGACGAAATCGAAGGAAGCGAAGGCTTCGCCGCGCTGGTAAGGCGCCATATCCTTGGTGAAGTCCTTGAACTGCGTCATATGCTCTCCGATGTCGATGCCGGATTCGATGTTCATGACGGTTTGTAGCATGGCGAGGGTAGCGCAGCTGTTTTGAGCAGGCATCTGGTTGGCGAACCAAACGTTGGATGGACAGGTTTTGGCTTGGTTCTCGACGTCCCACTCACGGTAGCGGAAGAGAAGGATGATACCGTAGATGGGTTGGGGAAGGGAAGCGAGAACGTCTTCGTCCATGAAAGGGATTTCGCTAACGGTGAGATCCTTGACGCCCATCTCACGGAGAATGACGGAGAAATAGGCGGGCTCAGACTCGATCTCGCAAAAGCCCTGCCAGGTGTCTTTGTCGTGGGTAGTAGCGGCCTGCTCAGGGGGGCTGGGAAAGCGCTTTGGGGTTGGAGTGTGTTCCTTGGCGGCATCAATATGCTCGGTGATCTCGACAGTGTCCCTGATTTCACGCTCGGTCTCCTTGCTCTTTTGCTTCTTCATGGGCTCAGTGTCGATGGAGAGCTCACGAAGACCGCGCTTTTTGCTGATTGGTGAAGCTTCCTTCTGGGGACTGGCTGGAGAAGGGTTCTTGGCTGCAGGCTTCGGCGAGGAACTGGCGGATGAAGTGGCTTCGGGATTGGCCTCAATGGCGACGGGTGCATCTGAAGGAGCGGGATTGGAAGGGGTAGCTGACTCCTTGGACGCAGAACGAGCATTGGCCTTGGCCTTTGCGCCGGGAGTGGACTTGCGAGCAGACTTGCGGGCCATGGTGGCCGACAGCGAGGTCTGGAAGATGGAAAAGTGGCTGAAGGCTGTGAAGGAGGTCCAAGGTGCCTGTAGGATGCGGGACCAACGGCAGAAGAAGGAAGCTGCAGAGGGCGTGCTTGCCAGAATCAGGTCTGCAGAAGGATGTTTGGAGGTCTGGGGAAAGAAGAGCCGAGGAGCATGGTGGGAAGCTTTTTGTATGGCGGGCAGCTTATTGTAATTCTAGTCCTCTTGTGCTGCCGCTGACAATAGCAAGCGAGCTGGCAGTCGACTATTGTTCAGACTGGAGGTGAATGCAGAAAGTGACAGCTCGCGGCTGCGGTGACGGCGCGCCGTTTTCATGTGCCCCAAGCTTCCTGAGGCAGCCACGCGCTGATTGGCTGCGACGTCAGCCCTATGGCCTCGCGATGCACGACGCGCCAAACTCTTGTTTAGCAGCGACAAAGCACGCCGACAGCAACCCAGGCGACGACTGCGCCCAGCCTCGTACACAACGTCCGCCGGCGCATGCGACCCATGACATCACGCAGCCGCAACTCTTTCTACTGGGTGCGATGAACAGCACACCGCGCAGAGGGCCAGGCGGCTTTCCCGCAACCCCCCAACAGAACAACCGCTCCCCGAATGCGAATGCCAACGCCCCTACCCCCACCCGTCCCAACGTGCGATCGCCGCTCCCCAATGTGCCCAAGGCCGCCGCACCGCCGAGCACAGGGCCGCTGATACCGGCCGACATTCTCGACCCGGCGCAGCAACGCTTCTACGTGTTTGCCTTCTACGTCGCGCTGTGGGCATGGCGGTTATACGACTTCTACACCCTGGCGATAGAAGACGAGGAGTCGCTGGGGCTGTGCCTGAAATGGTGCTTTTTGGACATGTGCTTCATCTTTGGCGTCCCGCTGCTGGAGATCCCATGGCTGGAATGGAGCAACGCGACCGCTTTTCTGCTCTTCGTGACGCACGCTGCCCTGGATGGCATGCTCATGTTCCGGATTGGCATACCTCTGCAGGCCTGGTTGATATCCCTGGCCGGCTTCTTGTGGGACAGCGAGATGGCAATCAGCGAACGGAGCGTCAAGCCGGGGCCCATCCTGCACAATGCCTCCCTCATACTGGGAAAGCAAATCATCAACATTCTGCCTGAAGGGTACGTCGATTTCCCTTGCCATCGGAATGTCTTCACTAACTCATTGGCCAGTTCTGCCATCCTGAACCCGAACAAAGACCACTTCTGCCTCAACTCGTCCGTTACCCACCTC